>ARYC01000573.1:0-74838 GCA_000711775.1 Oxytricha trifallax | reverse complement strand
GTTCATACACGCTGATGAAGCTGTGTTTACGTTCAACACCTTTAATAATAAGTCTTGGTACAAGAAGTACGATAATATAGAAGTGTATGACTAAAAGGTTAAGGTCGTCACTCACGCAATTTTGGCTGGTATCAGCGAAGATTCAGGCTTAGAAACTTATGTTATTCATCCTCGCCCTATTAAGCGAGAGCAGTATATAGAGTTCTTACATAAGCTAAGAGATAAGTACAACGATCAAGAGATCATCCTGTTTGTTGATAACCTCTCACTTCATAAGACTAAGGAATTCTAAGAAAGCTTATGAAGAGTTAAAGATAACTCCTGTGTATAACGTTCCTTACAGTCCTCAATTTAATGGAATCGAATTCTATTGGAGTAAGATTAAGACTCACTACAAGAAACTCTTGCTGTATCACCTCATGCATTATCTACCAATCGACACAGTAGACTTAATACAAAGTAGTTGCAAGAGAGTGGGTAAAGACTAGACTACGATATGTGCAAGGAAAGGAAGAATGAATGTTTATTAATAAGTATTAGACTTAAATGAATGAATTATTTCACATATTAAACGAACTCTTAAATGGATTCGGCTTCTCTTTCTTTTCTTCCTCTGGTGCTTTACTAGAACCCATGTTTCTTCTCTTTGTACCAGTACCAGCATCTATGTTCATTTCATCAGACTTTTTAACTTCATTATAAAGTCTTTTGCTAACTTAATGGATGGTTTGAGACTTTCTCTCTCAGTGAACCTTTGCATTCTCTTTCATTAGAAATATACCAGTTCCAGGTTTCCCTAAAAAGTTATAAATCAAAGCTTACTAGAGAGATAAGGATGCTTCTTAAGCTTTGCTAGCCACGTCTCGCCTTATTAGTATTCCTTGCTTCTTTTAATCTTCAGGAGAAATAGAGTAGCGTTTCTTATGAGCTTCTTCTATAATTTCTCTCAAATAATCCTATTTTATTGTACTAAGAACACCAAAGAAGAAGTTTCTTTCAGGCCACTTATTTGAGAGTTACTTCTTGCTAGGAAGGTAAATAACCACTTCATCATCTTTCATTGCATCCTCGTAGAGATTTGTGACTGAAATCTCTGGGTAGTTAGGTATTTCAATCAGTTTAATTTCTTTGTATTTCAATCAGTTTAATTTCTTTGTTTTTAAAAGCTTTCTTCTCCTCGCAGAGTATTGCTTTTAAGAATGATATTTTAGTACCTTCCATCGTTGGAAGGAATAGACCAACTGTATACATCGTTGATTAACATCAATTTATTTTCCATGCTAAGTAAGGTATCGATAGAGATCCTCCTTGCTTCTGAATCTTGAGATCATTTCTTGAGCCTCAACCCTTTTCATTTGTTCATTGAATGATTCCATCTTTGTTCCTCTTCCTATTAATGAATTTCAAGTTTTAATTTATAGACTTTTGGATCCTATCCTTTAAAATCTTACTATTAAATGTGGGCATCTTATAGGAGGTTAACCCTGTAAAGATACGTGGAGAAGGTTCGCAGAAGCTGTAACAAACTTCAGAGATGGAGCTCCATTTTTATCAATTTAGTTCCATTAAATTAGTACTAAATTTGTTTAAATTTAATTAGTACTGGTACTAAATTCGTTTAAGTTTTATTGGTACCAATTTAATAGTACCAAAACTTAATTAGTACCTAGTTTTAATCCAGTGAGGTTTAATGGAAAATTTTCAATCTGGTTTTAAACTTAATTGGTACCAGTACCAACCTGAACTTTATCTGAGTTGGTACCAGAATCAAAATTATTAAGTGCAAAATTACAAAAATTATAGTTATAAACTGAGTATAAATATGAAGTCTTAGAGCTGAGATCAAACCATCATTAATGCTGTAGCAACTCCTATTTAGTCCAGCTATAGCTATAGAGGTTTAAGAGCTTTATAATAGAAATTTAAATTTGAATTTAAACATGGCGGTCAACTTAAGTCGTGGAGCGGCACTTTTAGGAGCAGGTCAATCAATGCTTAACTTTGGTTCAACCAAGAAACAAGAAGTTATATATATTGAGAGGGAGGCAGAGCTAAGAGCTCTTGATTTTGAAGCACAGGTTTTTATTATATAGGTTTAAAACATGAAGCAGAAAGCTGAAATAGAAGTTTAAACATTAATAAAAGATGTTGAGGAAGAAAATGAACAGCTTCAGATTTAAAGGATTAAAACTTTTGAATGCTAAGACTGCTAAAATTTTTTCTCTACTGATTCCAGTTTGAAGAGACATATGAAAGGTTCACTCTGGGAAAGCTAAGGTGTATTTTAAGCATGATAAGGTCGATGGCAGGTACTAGTGCACGACTTGTGAGAAGTCTTATACTCACTCAGCTAAAGTTTAGAAACATATGCAGAAGCATCACCTAAGTGAGTTCTTGATTTAAGATAAAGAGTTAGAAATTAGTGCCCGCTAAAAGAAAATCTAATAATCTTGAGACTTAAAAAGAACAACAGGAGAAGCTCAGGAGGCAGAAGCGGATAGAATTAATGAATCAACCTGCTGGTGATGTCTTTTTAGCATGCTTTTAAGAGAGAGCCATGTATATTCCTGCACTAAATGCAGTAGACCTTAGCAGTTGTATTGAAAACTACTTACATATAAACGTACCTGCTAAAGCAAAACTCATAGTGGTTGATGACTATGCCTACAAGGTATATCCTTTCAGCTATCTCCTTAAAAATGAGCAGTATCAAAATGAGTTTGCTAACGAATATATTGTACTTAGAGAGGCTTAGAAAAAAGATTGCAAGAATTTGCTCAAGCTAGATGGTGTTATTTTAGGGTATGGTTTCATCGCACTAAGGCTAAAAATGTTTGAAATGACTCTCCGAGATTATCTATATTAAAACAGATACCCAGATGACTTGAATGATATTCTATCTAATATGATAAAGGGTGTTTAGGAACTTCACGAGCTTGGATACGTTCATAGAGATTTGAAGCCTGAAAATGTTATGCTAAACCTTTGCCCTTTAGAAGTAGTTGTAATCGATTTTAATAGAGCCTTAAGATAAGAGATTGTAACCTTAGCAAAGGTTCTTGGTACTCCAGGTTACTTCCCAATCAGAGAGAAATGGACTAATGGCTCTATTTAGTGGGATGTTTGGGCAGTAGCTGCAATAATTTTTAGAGTGCGATATGGAAAGCATGACTTACATTAATACAAAATATGAAAAATAATCAATAAATCTAGCTGAGAAGCACATAAAACAAGATGATGTATGCTAAGAAATAAAGAAGATTGTAGAGAAGATAATAGTAAGAGCTCCAGCATATCCAAGACAATCCTTAGACGATATGCTCGAACCACTAAAGAAAGCGAGATTCAAGAGATACAACAAAGACAAGCAAGTAAAATTCGTGTGATATAATTAAACTAATACTCATTAAATACATATTAAAGTCTCATTAAACTTGCGTTTTCTCTACTAACCCTAATAAAACCCCAACTTTACCCTACAAATCAAAGCACTTATAAACCTCACTAAGGGGTTTTGGGGTTTTGAATGCTAATAATCAATAAGAACTGCGGAAAAATTTTATGATTATAAAGGTATTGATATAATTAAATTTTATGTATAAATTTAAAAAATAAGAAGATGTATTTTTTAATTTTAATTGAAATTGACTTAATAAAGGGAATAAAATAATTGTAAGCATTTTATAAATCTTACTTTTTATTGATTTATTGTTTTTAATGCCATTTAATATAAATTTGGAATTTTATAATATATTAATTTATCTCTAATTATATATTTACATATATTTTAAAGGTATAGGAAAGTTTAACATATTAGGCAATTAAGTACTAAGATATTATAAAATATAAATCATGGAAATAGTTATTTTTTAAATAAGTAAATAGAGGTTTAAATTGAACTAGTTAACTTTAAAACATAAAACTATTAAAATAAAAAAGTAGAAAATATAAAAATTATAGATTAAGGGGTAGATAGGCATGTTAAATTGATAGCTCCAAGAAACTTGTATTATTTAATCAATAATATGAGTTGAATACGCGATAATATCTATAAAATATTGGTAAATACACCTTCTGATCATAAGTCAAGAGAAATTAAAAAAAATATACGTTTCTACAAGGGGTAAAACCCATCAGCTCTATAAAAAACGATGTTAGAATGAAAATAAAATAGATTTATGTGAATTGCAAGGAATACATCATGATATCCAATTGTTGAAAAGGTGGTATAATGATCACAATTAAATTAAAAATATAATTTACGATATTAGATTGAATGTAATTATAGTAACAAAAAAGTAAATATTTGAACAAATGCTATTTATATTCTAAAAGAAAGGGGAATTTTGGATTTGAAACATTTCTTTAAGAATAAGTGAAACTAAAAAAAATTATTTTAATAGAAATTTTTGCTCATTATTTAAATTAAAAAAGGAACTAAAGTCCTCAATTAAAATTAAATGTCAAGGAAACAGAAATTTATAATGATTATCAAAATGATTAATTATAAAATTAATAACAGAGGACTTAATCTTTAACTTAGATAGTTTTCAATTTTATATTTGATAATTCACATAACTTTAATTAAAGAGACTATCAAAGTGTAATATAATCACTTCAATTTAAACAAATTTGCCCAAAATTTGTATAATAACTCACTTTGGTTTAATAGAAATGTTTCTAAGCTTGGTCATACACTTTCATATTAAATAAAATCAATAAACAATTATAGTGTATAATAATAATTATAAGATGCTAAGAGTATTGTTTATTTTATTTTTGTTTATGGAACTAGGATTATTGACTTATATTTATAATATTGGGATAATTAAAAAGAAATCAATCAAATTTATATAAATATTGATCTATTTATTAATTTAATAATCAACCATTCTATAATTTTTATACTTTTATTAAATTAATTGATCATCTAAATAATTTGAAGGGGGTGCCAATTTTAAGATTAGTGAGAGTAAGAACTTGGCCTACAAAGACGATAAAAAAAATAATTTATAAATCGATTTAAATTAATTTATTATTTTTATTAAATTGTATATTTAACTAAAAAATTAAAAATACCTAATAACTATTATAATACTTTGATTACTTTTAAGATTTACGACATAGTAAAATAATTATCTTAAAATTTGATTAATTTATAATATAAATCAATTAATTATATATTATTTGTCTAGGGAGTATATAAGCTGAGGAAAATTTAAGAATTTATAATTAATTTATTTATAATATTAAAAGAAACAGTATAAATCAATGAAATTAAATAAATAGTATTATAAAAATGAGAAAAATTAATTTAAATAGCAAATAATAAGCTAGAGTTGTACATTAGCAGCAAAAAGATATTTCTTAAACATTTCAAGCTATTTTCAAGTATAAATATTATAAGGGATCATTTTAGATAAAACATTAGGATTAAAAGCACTTTTAATAGACATTCTATATTTTATAAATAGGAATAATTTTAAATAGAGAAAATTTAATCAATATACTGACAAATATGAATACTACACTTAAAGAAATATAGTGTATGGTTAAAAAATAAACAATTGATTGATTAAGATGTAAAAAGTTTTATAAAATGATTTGTCATCAATTTTATATATAAACTTTTTACATTTTAAGTTTACTGAATTTTTTTTAATTAATATTTTTATAAATATATTTTTATAAATAATGGAATTAAATTATTTAGATAGGAGTTTTTCAATTATATAATAAAATTTAAACTAAATAAAAAAAAAATATAAACTATAGTATCTACTCATTACCTTGAATTATTTGTGAAATTATAGAAGATAGATTTCTTTAAACCCTCTAAAATTTTAATATTTTCATAAAGTCATTCTATTTCAAAAAATTAAACCGCGATTATAATGAATTATTATTTTCGAATAGCACAAATTACTAAAAATAAAGATTTACTGAAATTTTATTTTTAAAATAATCTAAAAATTTAAAAGATTGATTTTTATTGAATTTAAAATTAATTATGCAATAATGAAAAATTTAATCTTATTTTTGTTAATTAACTACTTTCCAAATCTTTTTATTATTATTAATTAGTATAATTAAATCAAGAATCGGTTATGGAATAAACATTCAAGATTGTTTTAGTTTATTGACAAAGAAAATAATTAATTTCATACTAATAATTTGGGAATCTAAAAACTAAGAAATTCTGATATAAAACTAGATAATTTTTGAACTTAAGACTGAAAACATTTAAATTGAATATTAATTAGAAAGGTTGCTAATCACATGCTGTATTAGAAAACAAAATATAGTTAAATAAATAGGGTTTACATTTGCTGCTTTATATATTGCGATTGAGCTAACAATTAAGAAATTAGAATTTAAATTAAAATCATCAATAATTAAAAAGAGTTTTGTCACATATTTAATACTGTTATAAAGGAAGGCATAACATCCTATGTATAATTACTATGTTAATCCTAATATTATATTGTTATAATACATAGAGAATGAAATTTTTAATTAATATATGTTCTAACCGAAATACCCCTCCCCACCTCCCTCCCTAGAAGATACCCCTCCCCATACCCCCTCCACCCCCAACCTATTTTATAATAATAAAATAATTTAATAATTTATAAAATCTTTTATAAATGAGTATTTTATAAATTAATCATTATTATTAATTTAAATATAATTAAGATTATTAAGCTTTAATTATAAATAAAAATAATATTCAATCAATAAAATTTTAAAATTCTCATTATAAAAGATTTTATAAATTATTATAATTATTTAATCAATAATTTTCAAAATTCTCATTTATAAAAGATTTTATAAATTATTAAATTATTTTTTTATTATAAAATAGGTTGGGGGTGGGGAGGGGGTATGTGGGTGGTATGTCGGTGTGGGGTGGGGAGGGGTATCTCGGTTAGAAGAAATATATAACCTTAATAAGTTTTGTTTAAAATTAAATGAAAAAGAAAATAGATTTAAAGTTATTTTCCTAAAAAGGATATATAGTACATAGTTAAAATTAACCATACTGTAAAATTGTGTAACTAACATGTATATTTTAACTTATCAAAAAAATAAATAGAATGTAAAAAAAAATTAAAATTATTGAATATTATAAAATTCATGAATGATTTTGAATTATTGGGGTTCTGCTAATAATACATTATGTCTATCTTATATATGGTATAGCAATTGTGATTTTGATCTGTGCTCTTTAAGCTAAAATTTATTAAATTGTTTGTAATAAAATAATAAGAATTTTTTATGAATTTTAATGACAATTCGGTAATTGGATTTAATGACATGGGTCTGTAAAAGAGAATAAAATTTATTATTTAAATAAATTTAAAATTGATATTAAAATAGCTTAGTTCTAATAATATTATGAATTAGAGGTGATATTCAATTACATTTATTTGCCTTAATATATATTAAGCAGAAAAATATATTACTAATTGATAATATTTTGAGGCTAGTGAGAATTTTTACACAGGAATAAAAATTAAACTATTAATATTGTTATAATAAAATGTTAACCTGGATATATTACAATTTATATTAAAATTGCAAGTTATTTTAATATTTTTAATTTTATTTCATTATTTTAATAATAAAAAAATAAATTAATCTGATTTTTTAATTATAAATTTAAGATTTTTATTAAGAGAGTGTGTATGAAACAAAAAGATTTAATTTAAAAATACTGATAAGAGGGTGAATGTTGATTTCTAATATATTTACTTTCATATATATCAAAACATTAAAATCAGATTCATCACAAAAAAAGATAAGTTCTTTCATTTTAAGTATTTTTCATTTATATTTTAAATTAATTGAGTTTTTTCTTTAATTATTCAAAATTACATTTTAGTTTGTAATATTCGTAGAGAAAGAATACATAACAATAAAGAAGTACAAAAAAGTTTCATTCAATTAGGATTCTTTTTCATTATACAACATTTTCATTTTATATTTAAAAGAATTGGTATTTCTGAAAATAATTTATAATTTAAATATAAATATATAAAGATAAAGTAAAAATATTTGCTCTTCTTTTTTATTATATATATTTTAATAATCGAAAGATAGATGTATTTATTTCGATATTTTGGTATGATGATATTTGGATCACATTAAATTAGATGCGATTTAAAACACTATATATTAAATTCAATGTAAAAGGAGTTGTTCTTTAAGTTCAATCATACTAAACTAAATTATAATATATTAATAGGATAGAATAAAACTATTTTAATAAAATAAATTGAATTTAAATTTTTAAATCAATTATAATTAATCAAATTGATTTCAATTATTTACAATCCAACTCCTAACTAATAATTAACGATAAAGAGGTAAATCTGATTCTGAAAAATTAGATTTATAACTTATTCGTTTTATCCGGTAAATAAATGGCATTAGAAAATTCATAGATAAATATCTTATTTTATTTAGAGAAAATAGTAAGGTTGATTAAAGCAGCAAGGGGTGAAATTGATACATGTAATATAAAAATTCAATAATTATATTTGCTTAAAGTGATCTATTAATTATTATGCTAATTCGATTTATAGTTTTAATTGATTTATAATTTCACTAAAATATTAAGCATTATTACTTCTTATTATGCCTAATATCAAAAAAAACTCATAATTATTGATTATATTTATAATATTATGATTGAAATTTTAACATTAAATAAGCAAAATTATTTATAAAAAAATCTATAATTACTCATAAAGCTATAAATTATGTACTAATAATATTATTTAATGCTGTTATTGTGATAATAATAATAATTAAACTCTAATTTTTATACTTTAAATTTACCAATAAAAACTTATAATATATATTTTAATACATACTTAATAACTAAATTTATGATTATGGACTATATAAGCTGAGAATACTTGAAAGAATTTATAATTAATAAAATAAAATAAATAATTATTAATAGGATAAGTTCTTTAACTTAAATTTAAAGTTCTTATAAAATAAATTATAATTAACAAAAGATTAATAATGATGCAATTCTTTAGTAAATAATTAATTAAAAATTTCTAAAAGCTTTCTTTTTCAAACATCTTATTAATTATAGAGGAATTTCCACTCTTAATAAATCTAACTAAATGTTAAAAATATAAACTCAAAGTAAGTTAATGATAAATTGGCAAATTTAGACAATTATTTATATGTAATTTCTCAAAAGTACATTGATTTTAAATAAGTAATGGGGAAATTCGACTATGATGCATTTTGCACAATCAAGCTTATAAATGGCAAATATCTTCAATAATCATAATGCATATTAATATTTAACATTATATTTGCAAGTTATTAAACATTGATCTTTTATGGTAGCAATTGTTATTATTAGCGTACTAAGCTTTAAAGTAATAACTGAAATTTATATTAATAATATCAGGGTTCTAAGAATACAATAACATTATTGGTAAAAAAAAAATTAAAAAATGATTTATAATTATGACTTATTTTTAAATATATTCTATTGGATGAACAAAACTTAGAAAATACAGGGATATTTTTACACATGCTTTTAATTAAGGGTTTTATTTTTTGTATAAAAATAAATATGAAAAGCAATTAAACTATATTTATTGCAAGTTTTTGAACTTTGAACTATTCAAATACAGTAAAGAGGGACATATTCAGATATAAGATTTTTATATAAATAACTCTAAAAGGGGAATATAATTTGATTTTAATAAACTTAAAATAGAAATGAAATTTTTGATTATACAGGATTTAGTGTATGCTTTGAGAAGAATTTGTTTTTTTTGTAGTTGTCTTTACCACAACTCAAATTCATACTATAAAATTAATTTTTAATCGTAATTATATTAGAAAATATAAAATATTTTCTTTAATTAATATCGATCATAATTTTTGAAAATAAAAAATTATTCAAATTTACAAAATAACGTAATTTACTTATTATATTAAGAAGTAAAACTAAAAATGAAATACTAGAACATAAAAACTCAGTATCTCTCAATAATTGTTCCTCTATTTTTAAAATACAAATTTAGTTAATTATTCAACTCGATAATTCCTGATCTTGTAAGCTTTATTAATTCTTATTTAAATAATGATATCATTAAATTCTTTTATGATCAAAAATTTAAAACTTAAGTTTCAGAAACTCCGAATTCATAATCTTGTATAGCGCAATTGCAATTATAGACATATTAAAATGCCTTGGCATAACCCCTTTAAATAAATCTCATTACATCTCTTATATATAACAAATGATTTGGGATAATATAAATGTAATTAAACATAATATGGCTTATCATAAACCAATCCATGATATTCTTTATAAACCATACAAATACCTTTTAATTATACATTTTTTTTCTTACTATTTATATTTAATCCATTTATATAAAATTAAAGGCAGTTGTTGTAATTTTTTTTATATTTAATTTATTACACTTTGTTTACTATTTATCAATATTGTACTTAATTATCGATGTTTGACAGCATTTTCATTTGTAAATAGATCTTTATAAGCATCATGATCATGAATGAATTTTGCAATAAAATTAAAAGAAATAGATTGTTAAAGATAAACAGCATTTACGAGATATAAAGAATTAGAGAGATAATTTTTTTAATTTAATTTTTAAATAAATTAATAAATTTAATAAATTAATATTCATAAATGATTTATTGTTTTATAACTTTTTATTTTTAAAATAAGTTTGATTGTTTTCTTTAAAATCTTGATAATTAACATTATGAACAAACGGGAGAGCTAGAAGTACCGCATTATTAATAATAATGATAATAACATATAGCCCTTTATTTAATTATTATAGGCAAATAAAAGTTATCTATTAAATCCTGATAATTCGATTATTAAATTGATTTAAGAGTTGCTATAGTATAAGGGTAGATATATTTTAAAGCAGACCCCAGTCTGATAATGAGATTTTATTAATATCTGTTTAATTGGGAATGAAAAGTAAAGAGAATTAAAATTATTTAATATAATTTGGAAACAATTCAATTTAGTTATACAAATTAGGGAAAACTTAGAAAAGATAGATATTTACTATAGAATATAAAGCTAATTTTCAAAGAGATTTTGGATTAAACTCAATCATTGATATTAAACAGTGCAAAATCATTTAACTAAAGGGAGATAATTATTTTATTTTAGTAAATTATATTAACATTAGTCATTTAAATAATTTAAAAAATAAATAAGGATAATTTATAATTGAAATTTAATCCTTTAAATTTGACTCTATAGAAAATTGGAATGTATTATGGTGTAAATGTAAACAATAAATTAATATTAATTCTAAGAAGGGTAAATGGATTTCCTTTTATTTTAAACTGTTATTAAAATATAAAATATTAAATTATAATTTTTAAATACAACAGTGTTAAATTAAAATTTATAATTTATATAGTATAGTTATTATGGATGAAGAGATCAACAACAAAAAAGACTATTTATTTAATAACTTTTAAAACAAAAGAAAATAAATATATTTTTATTCTTAAAAAATAGAACAATAAACATAATCTTTAATGAGGTACTACTTGTCCTAGAGAATTAATTTTATAATTTTCAGTTAGCTTAGTTTAGGATTAATAGAATAAATAACATTTAAAACTCAAGCTATTATGGGTGATACAAATAATACAGGTTCAAAGATCCTTCATATATAAATTAATTTAATATTATTTTAAAAATTAGGGAACTAATGTTACTGTTAAACTCTTTTTATTATATAGATTATTATATAGATATTTAATTAGAGTTTTCATTTAATTCTCACCAAAAATTTCAATTAAAATATTATGAACTATAAGTAATATGCGTATAATAGGATATAATCAAAATGTTTATCAAAAAAATTCTATGGAAAACTTGTAGAATTATGAGTCTCTAATTTGTAAATCTAATTAATTTGAATAAGCTAAGGGGCAAATCAATCATGACAAATTTAACTTAAGATATTAAAAATTTTGAGGAAAATATAATATATAGAAATAAGGGATTAAACAAAATAATTGAATTTCTTTATTATCTTAATTATTTTAAAGGGAATTATTTAGATTATCCAATTTAAAATTAATTCTTTGATTCAATTCATTATTACTCCAATTATAATTCAAATTTAGAAGCATAATTTTTTTATATTTTCGAATAGAATTATAAGACTACAATAAATTTAAAAGCAAATAAATTCTTTAAGGTAATGTATATTCAATTAAAGATTGATTAATTAGTAAATCTAATACTAATTTATAAGAACAAATATATTTAATTACTTTTAATGCTTAAGATTTTTAAAAATAAACAATATAAAATTCGGGAAGGGGGAAATTTCCTGCCAAGGTTTATGATAAAAATAAAATTTTAAGGAAGTTTCCTGTCAAGAAAATTATAATTTTTTTTTTCTTTATGCAATTTCAATTTTTCCCAAATTTAAACATCTTTTATGATTTTCATAAGCTTATGATTCAATCAATTTATTCTACAACTCATAAAGTTCTACAAAATCTACTTCATATCAGCAATATTTTATCTTTAAATCAAATTGATGTCTATTTATTTTTTTTAATTTTAGTAAGAATTAAAGTAAAAAATATCGTACTATTTTTATAATTATGATATTAGATATAATTGCATTTTATCTTTTTTAACTATTATTAAATGTTTAACTTATCCTAAAGACATTTGATGAGGCTGAAAATTGTTTATTCATAATTGTTTATTTAATTAACATTGATTTTTTAAATTTAATATTACTTGACAGAAAACTTCCCTCTTGTCAGAAAACTTCCTCCCCCCTAAAATTCATATAAATTATTGCCTGTGAGGTAGTATCCTCCCCCCCTAATGTAAACTTTTCTTTTTGTAGTCTTATAGAGTTTTTTACGCTGAGTATTAGTAGCAGATGAACATGGAATGTGCGAGCAATAGTTTTGGAGCTATGGCCTCATCAAAGTCACTTTTTATATATAAAAATCATTATAAATTTTACAAAAAATTTCAAATTTTTCACAAAATTTAATTTCTCTAAAATTAACGATTTTAGCAGTTTTAACTATATTAACAAATTATATCTAATTTATTATAATTTTATAAAGTGAATTAAAAATCATTTTAACTTTCATTTAAGATTTTCATAAAGACAATTAAAGTTCACTTTATAAAATTATAATAAATTAGATATAATTTGTTAATATAGTTGAAAACTGCTAAAATCGTTAATTTTAGAGAAATTATATTTTGTGAAAAATTTGAAATTTTTTGTAAAATTTATAATAATTTTATATATAAAAAGTGACTTTGATGAGGCCATAGCTCCAAAACTATTCCTCGCAAATTCCATGTTCATCTGCTACTAATACTCAGCGTAAAAAACTCTATCAGACTACAAAAAGAAAAGTATACATTAGGGGGGGAGGATACTACCTCATAGCCAAATTATTTTTGATGTATAAAAAATAAAATGAATATGATATTGAATACAATTTTGTTGATTTATGACTATATAAGCTGAGCAAATTTATAAGAAGTTATAATTAATTAAATAAATATAATAAAGGAGGACAAATATTTATGTGATTATGACACAGATTTAATAAAAATAATATTATTTATTAAAAAATAACTAATTTTAAGAAATGTATTTAAATAAAACTAACAAGATTTATAACATACAAGGGCTACTTGATATTACTGAAATTTACTTTTAAAAAATGAATAAATATATAAAAACTTAACTTTCGTCCAACGTTACTTGAGTTCTCAATAAAAATATTGGATAAAATATTAACTATATACTATTATAAATGGTATGATGTTTGCGATGGAATTTAAATTATATGATCATTTTATTCAAAAAGGGGTAATCAAGTAGGAGATAATGATGCTTAAGCTAAAATAAAAATTAATGAATATATATATATATATATATATATATTATTATATATATATATATTATAAAAACTGTAAAATTATATTATTCATTAAATATCGTTTTTTGTTAATAAATTTAATATTTAAGATTAAATAAGTTCGCTAGTCTAAGAAATTATTATAACTTACTATAATTACTATAAAATATATGGGGAATTTTGGAGAACAAAATTTACTAGTTATACAACATATTTATTTTTTATTTAATTTAAATTATGGCATGGTTAAATAAGAAGGACACTATTA
This sequence comes from Oxytricha trifallax, assembly GCA_000711775.1. Classification (NCBI taxonomy): domain Eukaryota; phylum Ciliophora; class Spirotrichea; order Sporadotrichida; family Oxytrichidae; genus Oxytricha; species Oxytricha trifallax. The sequence goes on along the minus strand of ARYC01000573.1, from coordinate 60,611 downwards.
ACAAGCATAAAGGAGAAGATTTCAATTATTTAATGATATGTCAACACATTTATATTAAAAAGGTTAAATATAGTAATGAAGTATTATGATTTAATGGTATCTGTAATAAATACATATTCTCCTACAAATTAGAGAATAGGATATAACATATAAAACAGGTGACAAAACAATGAAACAATTTAAAAAATATATGGTAAATATAATTAGAGGGGAACGATCATCTTGATGAATTAAAAAGATAAATAAGTGAAAATATAAATGATATAGATCAAAATGCACTAATCATATAATAAATTATTTATTTTTTTAAATAGTAAATTAATAAATATGATTAATATATAATTTACAACAAGTTGGTTTTTATAATTTTTTATTTTCTTAGATTGGCATGGCATTGTTTATCATAGACACAAAAATATATTTATGAATTGACATGGTTTGAAATATAATTAAAAAAATAAAAATACTCACTAGTAGTATTTAATGGATAAAAGCAGTTTAATTATATTTTCCCTTTTTTCAATTAAAAAGTAAAATGAGTTGTAATTTAAATAATGACTCAAGTATAAAATTATTATTATTAAATTATTTTCTACATATTTATTATTTTATTTATAAATATTTTAATCAAGATTAAGATATATTTGCATTAAAAAGAGGTCTTTGAATTGAAAATTGAATAAATTTAGACAAAAATAGGGGGGAAATTTGTCCTAATTGCATATTATTTACATGCAGGATTATTAAAAATACATTGAAACTAGTGGAAATATTTAAAATTAAAATAATCATATTGAGGGATTCATTTGTTTTATAAATGGTACTATAAAAAGAGAAATTATTAAACAAGTAATATTGAAAGGGTTATTAAGATTAACTTTGATCTATATATATATAATATTTAATGGTGCAAATATTTCATCACAACTTAGGTAAAAATAAGGGAAAACACTATTCCTTAAGATAATTGATTTGTTTCTCATGATAATATATCGTTAAAAAATTAAGAGAAAAATTAATTATTTTCTATCTACAATTTACATGTTTTACTTATTAATTAATAAAAGAAATTTTTTTTTAGTAATATGGGATTGAAATATTTCTTCAATCAAAGAAAAGACCAAGTTGTTTTATATTCTATAAATAATAGAAATTTAAACATTAGTTATCAAGATTAGATGTTATGTACTTAAGAAAGATTCATTTTTCTTTTATAAATCAGGAACTTTGACTCCTTTAAAAAGGGTTTGTTTAATTAAAATCTATGTCAATCAAATAAGTATTGGAAAGCAATTATGTAATTAATATCATTCTTTAGTTTACTAATTCAAATTATTGGTAAAATGAGAACTAAATTATTAATTCATAAGGTTATAATGCTTATACTTTACTAATAAAACTGGGGAATATTTAAACCGAATTTTCTTTTTGAATGGAGATAATGGTTAATTGATAAATTTGGCTCTTAATTTTGAATACCCAAGGGATAATAATAGACTCTAATTAAATTCTTTCAATAAACATTTATATAAAAAATTACTGTGTTTCATCAATAAGTGATTAAAAATAAAAATATTGAATTAATAAGGAATGATCCATAAAGAAGTATATAAAAAGCGTTAATATTATATAAAGTGGAATAAATTATAAAACTTTTATTTAATATTAAATACTAATAATATATCCATATGTGATTAAATAACTTAAATATTAAATTTTCTAATTTAAAACTGACGAAATTATTATTTTAAATAGAAATATATTCATTGAATTAATTTTATACAAAATTAAAATAAATCTATTTTTGAGTAACTTAGTTAAAATTATAAAATTATTTGTATTGTTTTGTTATTTAATTTAATATAATTTTTTTCTATTTAATAGATGATACTTAAAAATGGCAAAAAGAAATATCATTGATTTAAAATCAAATTTATACGTAATTTACTTAAAAACATTTCAATGGTAGTTTGAAAATAGGATTGAAACAAAATACTAAAATAAGCTCATTCAAATATTTTACTAAAAGAGATAATATGAAAAGAAGAATAAAAATGTAACTATTCTAAGCTCACTTGTTTAGGTGAAATTTAAAATTGATAAAAAGCACTTGTAACTAAATTTATTAATTAATTATATTACATTTTAATTTTTATATCCCAAAATCTAAATTCAATTATTAATTCATGTTGGCAATAATTTACCCAATAAGATATCAGATTACTCAAAAATTATAAGGATAATTCACCTAATAATTAGTCAATACAAGAACTAAAATAAATTTATATATAAAGTGGAAAATAATGATATGCTAAATTAATTTTATGAATAAGGATAACAATAAATTATTAATAAGCATTTAACTTTACCAAATTTATGAGGAAGTATATTGTCTCTTTTATATGGTAAATTGAATGAACTTAAAATTTATATGAATGTAATTTTATTCATCTAAGACTTACTTATTAATTTAATATTAATTATTCTCAGTTATGCAATGTTTCATGTTATATTCATATAAATATATAAATATTGGGGACTCATATTTATTAATCATGTTTAAATAAATTTTATAAGCATTTGTCTTATTAAATAGTAAATTGAATGAAAATAAAGCAAAAATAATTTCCTTCTTAAATAAAATAATTAAAATTTAAATAATGTATTAATTCCAATTTTAATTTAGATATTTCTACCAAAATTACTACATTTATCAAATTTTTCTTAAAAATCTAAATTAATCACAATATTATTTATTATATCATTTTGACTTAAATATTATATCTATGACTATATAAGCTGAGAAAATTTGAAAGAATTTATAATTAATAAAATGAAATAATAACAATGATTTTAAACTAAATTATAATTAATAATTATTGCTCATTATATTTTATTCATTAAGATTCATGATAAGAGAGTTAACCATTAAACAAAAAGGAATTAAACAAATTTAAATTTCAAGTAAATTAATTGATTCATTCAATTTATTAGGGTTACTATAAAAAAAACTTATTAATTATTGGGGATACATTATTAAGATTGATAAAAACCATAATGAAAATAATAATAATAAGACAACAATATTTATTAGATGGTTACTAATACTAATTTAATTAAGAAAAAAAAATCTTTTAGATTATCATAAGGATATTGATTACTTAAAGAAATGAGTGAGATCTTATATAGTTCAACAAGTTTAATTAAATATTTACAATTACATTAAATTGAATTGTATTTATAGTAATTATATAGAATTGTTAAGCTATTCTATAAAATTTATTAATTTTACTTATAAATTAATATAAAATGTTTTAATAAATTTTTATATTTAATTAAAGTTTATGGAAGTTTAAGATATTGATCCTATATGATAGGTATGATAATTAAAGCATATGGTTCTTTTTAGAAACAATTTAAATAAAAAGATTTTGGATATTGATTAAATGTAAACATTTAGAAGACTAAAAATTTCAAAAATATATTTTTATTAAGTCTTATATATTACTGACAAAAATTTACAAAAACTAATTAATAAATATAATGATCTATATCAAACTGGTCATAGCATTATCTAACATTAAAATAAGAGGGTCAACTAATTATAGTTTATTTAAAAATATTATTTATCGAAATACTAAAAAATTTAGTCTAAAATGATAAAGGGAAATAAAAGTAAACATTAAACTTTTATTTAATAATTAATTTTACATGGTTTTCAATTGTCAAAGCATAGTGTAAATCATAAATCAAACTGATATTTAAAAAGGGAGAAAGAAAGAAACAGTATTAATGATAAAATTAATAATCATAAATAGAAAAGATTTATAAATCGGATAATTCAACAAATCTTTTGAATATAATCATTTTAAATATAAAAAAATTTAATTACTCTTGCTTGATAAAAAATGTTAGTATAATCTTACTTATTTAATATTATATTTAATTAATAAAAATATGATAATAAGTGTAGTAGTAATGAATTTAAAATGATGGGGAATAAACACTGAATAGCATAAATTTATTAATAATGATATATAACTATCATAGAATTTTATAATTTATATTTAATTTTATATGAAATACATAATTTTATAGATAAGAAAGAATTGATTTTTATATTTACCAAGGATTATATAAGTTTACATAAAAAAATCACGGGATTTAATAATAACACTAGATCAAATAAAAACAGAACTACATCAACTATTTTTTATATAAAATAAAACTCTCTAAATAAGTCATATTTAGTATAGAGTAAATATTTTGTAAATGTTTTAATAAAATGAAATAATATAAGGGTAATAAGATTTCATAAATATTAAGGGTTTAAAAATTAGATAGAAAGTTATTAGTGATTTGAAATATAGATAGGAAAACAAAATTCTTCATGATTATATTAAAGAGTAAAATTTGTATTACGAAGGAATGTACTCTAATTGATATTTTTTCTGGGGAGAATCTTCATAATAATTATTAAATAGTAGATAATAATATTTTCCCAAAAAATTTTAAAGGGTGAACTCTAATGTTATTAAAAAATGATTATTTTGCATCTTATCTTTCCTATATAAATTTAAAAATTTGATTTATATTTAAGTTGAATAATAATGTGAAGATTATTTAAAATTCTAAAATATAAATGATAATCATTTTCATTAATCAACTTTTTGAATTTATAAATCTAATTAATTCCATTAACTGAAGAATTTATATTAGAAATTAAAATTTTAATATGAGGAAAATAATGATAAGAAAAATTAAATGAGAACTGCCAAATTAAAAATTATTTAATATTGTTAGCAAAAAAAGGTCAATCAAGATACCTGATATCAAATCTTATTGATTAATATATAATATTTAAATATATATTAAATAATTAAAACTCTCATTTTATATTTAAATATTATTTACATTTATATTAAATTATCTCCGAGATATCTTGACATAATAATTAGTTAAAAAAGGAAGAATTTACTTAGCTGAACTTAAAACACATTAAAATTTTATTAGATTTTTATTTACTCATAGAATAAGGTGAATACAAAGAAGTAAAATTAAATTTATACTAATAAGGGATATTTACTTGAAATTAATTCCTTTTGCTCTTTTAATAAACATTAATGGAGATATAAAATGTATAAATAAATCTAAATTAATTTTTAATATAATATCTTTATTAAATGGTCTATGTTTTATAAATGAGAATGAATAGTTAGGAAAATGTATTTTTAATTTATATGAAGTGATAAATTATTATAAATACTTATAAAAGTATAATATGATAGAAGATACTATATAAGGATAATGTTATAAATTTAGATTTTTAATATATTCAAATATAATATAATTCATAAATATTATATTATAATTCTTTAAATTATTCATGATAAAAAAGCATAAAATATCATCATGCTTTCTCAAATGAAATGGAATTTATCAGATTTATGACTATATAAGCTGAGAAAATTTGTATGAATTTATAATTAATAAAATAAAAATATTTTAAAGGTCTAGATATAAAGTATTGATTGCAAAATCTTCTTTAATAAAGATCAAAACATTTAATAAATTATAAGTCAAATAACAATTGAAAAAAAATGAACGATAATGCTATAATAAAAGGTCCATTTAAATAAGTTATTTTAACTATTAAAATGTGTTTAATTAATATAAGTTCTATGAATAAGTTACTTTAGAAAAGGCCAATATAGATTTTATCAATTTATGTAATTTATTAAAAAATAACTACCTACATAAAAGTATTTGAATTCAAAATTAGGATATAAAATAGAGAAGTTACTTTAAAACAGATTTGAAGACTGTTTTAATACCAAAATTTGATTGATTATTTTTTATCATAGTTTATGAATAAATAACTAATTTTATTTACAATTATTCAAATAATCACTAATGTTTAGCTTAATTTTTAAAATATTCTAAGTTTTAGAAACTATTGGATTTAATTTATAGTATTGTAGTCTTATTGAAAGATATTCACTGTTTTAGTAATTCTGTTATTTTCTTATAATTAAGATACTCAATAATTTAATCTGTAAAATAAAATTCATTTAATTTAAAAAATTTAAGGTAATATGGCAGATATTTTAAGATAAGATTTAAAAATTAGCACAAGATTGAAATAATAATAAGAGATGATGTAAAAAATAATAATATAATTATTTTATTTGTATGCTACTAATAAACAATAATTTTAAAAAGAATTTGTACTAATTTATAAAACTAATTTGTAGTATTTTAAGCAATGAGAACAAAAGCAATAAAGAAATTTTTAGAGTTTTTTGACAATCTTCTCTTGTAATATGTAAAGTTTATAATGGTATTCATTTGAATAAAGAATAAAAAATTTTATATTATCAATTAAATTGGAGGAAAAGATAAATTTTAGATCAAAATAAAATTTTAATTTAAATATAGAATTATTTATAAATTATTGAATGTTAATTGATATTTTTTTAATCTTTTATAAAATATTTTATATTTAAATCACAATAGCCTGGATTATTGAGAAATTTCCTATTTTTAATTCTAAACAAAATTCTGTTATTATCACTAAGAAACAATTCGAATACAATTGATTACTAAATGTGTGTATTGTCAACTATTCAAGAAATAGTAATTATGATAATTTGAATAATAAATGAGAAAATATTTTATTATCTTTTAATTAAATGGATTTATGCCAAGAACTTTTTATACTTGCATTTAAAAACAAGATTTTCTTTTTTATCTTTTTTATATTTTATTGTTTTAAAATTTCAATAATTTTGGATAATTATTGAGAGATTCATATATCTTTTTATAAAGCTAAAAAATTTATTAATCAATTCAATTTGACAAATCTTGTTGTATAGTCTTTTCTCTTTAATACATAGAAAAAAATTTAAAGTATTATAATCAAAGAATATAAGATAATATTATTTATCTATTTCATGCATAAAATTGTTGTATAAAGCTTATTATACAGCTTATCATCTATTGAGCTTTCCTTAATATCTAGGAAAATTATTATTATATATTAAAACTTATTAATATCTTTTGTAATAATTGCAAGTCTGTTATCCTATCACAATCAATATTAATTGATAATTTCTATGTATATTTTTTTAAAGAAACTTATTCAAAATTTAAAAGTATTAGTATTTAATTTTTCAACGGGACAAAAAATTTGAAGATAAATTAATTAGTGGTCAATTCCAATCTTATTTATATGTTACATTTAGAAAAATTTTAATTAAGCAATATACATGGTAGGTAGTCTTATTTAAGCTAACCCAATTAATATTGCCCAGTTAATGTTTTTTAATAAATAATAAAATAATTATTTAATTAAATTTAATTACAAAATTTAATATTTTAATAAAGCTATGATAAAAGGTTTGAGAAAAAGTATTTGATTTTAATTTAAATTCCCAAAAATTAATTAAGAAAATAGTTCCTCGAAGATTCTAAATATAAAAACTATTAATTATATATTTAATAAATAGTTAATATAAAATTCTTTAAATTATTAAGGTAATATAGATTAAATTATATTAGATAAATTCTAAATATAAGCGGTGAAAAAGAATGCTTAGAAATACCTTAAATTAATAAGAATTAATATATTTGCACTAATTAGTTAAATTGAGGGAGTTCATATTCAAAATCTATCAAAGTATGTAGTATTGATATAATTTATGATGCAATAAATAAAATTGAATTAACTACTATAATACAAGGGGCCAATAATTCATAAGAACTTGTGATATCGCTTATCTTTTATCAATCTTAAATTTCAAAATATTCATAATAGGGGCATTTTACATTGCACAATTAGTTGTTAGTACATTATATTAAAAAGGGTGTAAGAAAAATTCAAGAATTCTTATATAAGGGAAGATTAATTTGAAATTAAAACAAATTATATTGTCATATGAGGAGTACACTATTGTAAAATTAATTTAAAAAATAATATTGCATAAATATTAAAAATATTTGATATTATTTTTTAATATCTCAACATATTAATATCTATTTACGCAATAAAATTTTTAAAAAAAAGGTGACGTAAATCTAGAAAAAAATTAATATAGATATAGTAATTGAAAACTCTGCACTTAATTAATCAAATAAGTTTTCAATATAAATTATTTAATAACAATTAATATATTGTACAACAACTTAAAAATATTTAAATCTATTTATTTTGAAATAATTGTTTAAAGTATTTTTCAATAAATGATATATTTATATATATTTAAAGTTATATATTTTATTGAAATAATTAAGTAAATGTAGTAATTGGCAGTTTTAATGGGAATCAATAAGCATAAAAAATAAAATAGGTCAAATTTCTGATTATTTATGAGAAAAAAAAAATGTATTGTTCCATTATTAAAAGTAAAACAAAAATAAACTCACACTATAATTAACATTATCAACTATTTAAAACATTTAATAAACAATTAAGAAATCAATTATGATTGATTTTAATTAGATATTATGGTCAGGATCCTTAATTTAATAGAATCATAAAAAAAAGTAATAAAAATATTAAATAGTAGTAGTAAAACTTAATACCCCTGAGAGGTCATAGCCACATCCAATATAATTTATTATTATCTGAACTTTTAAGCATTAGTCTTATATAACAGTTCTAGATTCATATGCTATTACATCAGAATTATTTTGATGTTTCAATTTTCAATAATTTAAAATTTATCAAAAAAATAAATATAAAATTTGTTTAATTGGTGAGAAAACTGATTCCCAATAAAATTAAACATGCATACTTACTAAAATTTAATAGTTACTAATTTATTTTGATTTGTTATTTTAATTTGGATATGTTATTGCAATATTTTACTTTTAATATCTGTTATTTTAAATATTAAATTATATTTAAACCAATCTTTTTATAAATATGGAATTATTTTATATAACTATTTTATAATAGCGATAGAGGTATTTCAATATATAGAAAATAGCTTAGTCGATTAATTTAGAATTAAGGGTAGCTAATAAAAAATCTACTTAGAATAAAATACTTGTAAAAATAAATTCTTTAAGAGTAATTATATAAATTAAGAAATAGATTTTAGACTAGATATATTTATATTTAATGATTAAGAAAAAGAGTTAAATTTTTTAATTAAATTAAGAAATTTAGTTTTTAATAGAATATTAACATATTAAAATAAATTGAAATAACATATAAATAAACAGATACAAATGATTTTTATAAATTCTTTTTATTATTAATTGTTCAAATATTCTAATGTTTTATATAGATTAAACTTAATTTTATTTAAAAAACTGAAAACAGGACTTATTCCTAAAAATAATTATGAATGAGAATCTGGTTTGTATAAAAATTGCTTAAAATGCTCCATTTTAAGTAAATAATATACAATTACTTAATTTATTTTAATACACATATTAACTTTATCAATAGACAATGAATCTTTTTATCATGCTTATTTATTTATGAGTATAATTCATATTAATTTTTAATTTTTCAATATTTATTTATTTATTTTAGATTAATCAATAACTGTTCCGCCCGAGATCCCCTCCCCCCACCCCCTCCCCCACCTCCCGGTCGACCGAGACCCCCTCCCCGCCCCCTCCCCCACCCCCTAAAATACCCCATTTCATATCAAATTTTGTACCTAGAGGGTCTAAATCGATTTCCTTCTTGACATCTCGACATCATAAACCTTATTTTATATATAAATTACATAAAATTTTCAAAATTCTTTATTTCAATGTTAGTGCCTTATATTATATAAATTTTATGATTTTATAAGTTTCACTATCTTTGTCAACCATTTTTACGCTTTCTAAATAAAATATAAATTAAAAAAACTTTTCTATTGAATAATATGAGAATTTTATTTCTAAATTAAATCTATATACTATATTGTAAAAAATTTATTTTAATATTTTTTACCCCTTAAATCAACTTCATTCGACATAATTCGAAGAAAAAATCTGATTAATTTTTTAAGTTTTTAATTTTTGCATTTTGGTTAATACATTTCATAATTTTTTATAAATTATCGAAAAATAAAAACTTAAAAAATTAATCAGATTTTTTCTTCGAATTATGTCGAATGAAGTTGATTTAAGGGGTAAAAAATATTAAAATAAATTTTTTACAATATAGTATATAGATTTAATTTAGAAATAAAATTCTCATATTATTCAATAGAAAAGTTTTTTTAATTTATATTTTATTGAGAAAGTGTTAAAAATGATTGACAAAGATAGTGAAACTTATAAAATCATAAAATTTATATCATATAAGGCACTAACATTGAAATAAAGAATTTTGAAAATTTTATGTAATTTTATATATAAAATAAGTTTTATGATGTCGAGATGTCAAGAAGGAAATCGATTTAGACCCTCTAGATACAAAATTTGATATGAAATGGGGTATTTTAGGGGGTGGGGGAGGGGGCGGGGAGGGGGTCTCGGTCGACCGGGAGGTGGGGAGGGGTGGGGGAGGGGTGGGGGAGGGGATCTCGGCGGAACAAATAACTATATAAATTTTAAACTGTTATAATGAGTATATAAGCTGAAAAAATTTGAAGTATTTATAATTAATAAATTAATAATTTAAAATCAATACCAATAAATTTACAATAAAAACAACTTAATGATCAAATATGAAGTATAAATAATATCAAATAATAAGTAGGAACAGGAAAACAAACCTCTCTATTAATTTCTTTTAAAATATAGGTATTTTTGTCCATAATTAAATAAAGATATATATTAATTGTTCAAATTTGTTTTTGAACGAACTTCAATAAATTTTATTAACATAGTAATTAGGATAAACCGAGAAAAATTACATTAAGTGATAATTAACTAAATGAGGTCTATTCCTCTTTACAGTAGATTTAAAAGGTAAATAATGTAATTGGTTAATAGTAAAGAGCTTTTGTATGATAATAAATGAAAGGAGAGAATTGTTTTGCATTATCATTTAATTTATATTCGAATATTTAAAAATGCATTTTTTAAAATTACAAACTTCAAAATATATAAAGAAACACTATTTTAAGAAGTTATTCTTGAAGAATTAAATATATAATCGTAAATAATGGGAATATAAAATAAAAAAAGATCATTTACAAATGAATATTATAAATTTAGCAATACTTTTGCTTTTTTAATGTAAATCCTAAAAATTATTTATATTTTGTAATATCTTTAATAAATAGGTTAAAATTTGCCAAATCATAAAAATGTATCAAATTAGTTATAGAAATCATTAACATATATAACATTTGTACCTAGAATCATCATTTAAAACAAGGTTAAATTTATAAAATAATTTTATTTATAATAATTAGCATAATTAGTCACAATGAAAAATATAGAATATTAATAAAATATTAATTATAAATTGCTTTTAAGCTTAGAAAATATTAAAATATTAATATTTAATCAGAATAAGTTAGATAAAGGGTCTACTATTCAAAGATAATTTGTTCTAAATAATAATAATGGGAGTAGAAATGAGAACGTATTAGATATTCTGACGAATAATTAAAGAACAATATGAATCTATAGGGGTACTATAATAATTTCTCAATTTAATGAAAAATATTTTTTCCCAACTATAAAGAGAGTTTAGTAAATAAAATGTATGATCAAAAAAGTACTAAAAGCAAGAAGTAAATTTTATAAATAATATGATTTAAACAATTAATTCAACTACCTAGAGTAAAAAGTATAATGACATTGAAATTTAAAAAAGTTTCTTTCTAACCTACTGCATAAATAAGGGCAAACATATTTCTAAACGAATGCTTAAACAAGGTTAAACATTAAATGATGTCGTTTAATAAATCACAATTACAATTTATCATTTTAAAACTTAGAGAAGAGTTAATCAAAAACATATAATCATAGGATTATAGATTTTAAATAAATTTGACAATTAATTCATAAGAATATATTTTATGGGATTGAGAAAAAATTATGCTGAATATAGAGAAATTAAGTTATATATTCTCTATAAATTATTTATATTTTTGACAATTTGAAAATTAAGATGGCTAATTATAAATCTTTAATCTTTTAAAAAAATTTTATAATTTATGTATAACCTTTAAATTAGGGTTAACTAAAATAACCTCAACGTCTCAAAAAATGATTTAATATTACTATTGAGTTTACGATTGTTTATTTACTTTAACAAATAATTATTATTATTATTAAATTACTAATAAGAAAAATAAGTAATAAATTATAATTGATTATGCATTTTTCTATTATAAATTTAATTATAATATATTATTAAATGGGATATTCAAAAGCTAACGATTCAAAGTCATTGCGTTCTTAAAATAAAAAAAGTACATAAAATTAACATACAATCTTTCATAAACTTAACATAGATATATTTCACTAGTTTGCAATAGGGGTCAATCATTTATAATGATTAAAATTTAGATGAGGAAACTAAAAATATGTATCATTATATAATAAAGCCAGTTATTGTTAGGAAGTATTTAAATCAAAAACAAATATTAATTCTTAAAATACTAAAAATTATATATTTATCAAAAGTTATAACACAATTAAGATATAAAAAATAGATTAAAATGAAATCAATAATTATATCATTGTTTTTAATTGTAAGGAAGATAATGGAATCTAATTTATTATTTGTAAATAAAATCTTATAAAAATATCTGTAGAAAAAAAGAAAAGGATTTCAATAGAAAGTTTCTTAAGGATATTTGAAATTGCAAGAAAAATTTTCCAATATAAATTACTTTACTATTTTTTTACAAATAAAAAACTTCAATATTTATTTAACTTTATATATTTAAAAATATGAATAATTATAGTTATTTAATACTAATAAGACACACATTCACCTATTTCCAAAATTGTATTGAGGGTCATTTAAAACTCATGTAATTTGAAGGAAAAAAGTGATATATATATAAAATATAAATAACCCTTTTTTAACATTATTAATATATTAGCTAAAATAAATCAATTGATCATGACACTGATAAATTAAGTTAAGATTTTTATATACAAAAATAATTATAGCTATCGTAGATACAGGGACTAAAAATGTCAAACAATTAATACTAAGGTCATTTAAAGTATTATTAATTGAATAAGAGACTTCTTATAAAACAAATTGAGTTAAGTCATAAGATAGTATTTTATTTTATTGAAAATCGATTGATATTAACAGATAACTATTGACATGGTGTTATGGAGTTTATAGTTATGAAATATTCTGCAAAATATTTGAAAATTATAGGATTTTTTATAAATTTTAAAGTTTACCGCAAGTATTTGATTATGTTTATGATGGAAGAGGAAAGTGAATTTGAAAAGCTTTATTCATAAAAAAAAGTATGCAAATCATAATGGTCAATTTAAATAGTAAAAACTAAAAAGCTGTTGGAATTGTTATCTCAAATGAAAATTTATTATTTATATTTTAATTTATACTATTTCATTAAATTTTGACCTTTATTTTATATTCAATTAGTCGAATTTATATTTTATAATTATATCATTATCTTAAAATATTTTATTATAATCTTGCTAAAATTTATGTTAAATAAAATCTTTTAACTCTTAAATTGTTTACTATATTTTTTTTACTTAATAAATATAATATATTTATGACTATATAAGCTGAGAAAATTTGAAAGAATTTATAATTAATAAAATAAAAATTAATAAAAGGGTAGCTTATATGAAAAAAATTATTAATTAGATTTATGAAAGCAATAAAAATTAGGGCAATAACTCTTGGGCGTGAACATAAAATTTGTTTCTCAAATATTTTAAAATATTAAAGGTCATAAATCTCAAAATTACTTGTTATAACTCAATAAATAACTCTCAATAATATTGTATTGAGACTTAAATACCATAAAAATCAAGTATCTTTGACATAAATTCAGAAAAAATCAATTTATAAATATTATTTATTTTATCATTTTTATTAAAATTATTTTTTATATTTTTTATTTTTAATATTACTTGTATTATAAATGATTCTTATGTACAGAGTCACCCAATAAATTAGAATCATTTATAATACAAGTAATATTAAAAATAAAAAATATAAAAAATAATTTTAATAAAAATGATAAAATAAATAATATTTATAAATTGATTTTTTCTGAATTTATGTCAAAGATACTTGATTTTTATGGTATTTAAGTCTCAATACAATATTATTGAGAGTTATTTATTGAGTTATAACAAGTAATTTTGAGATTTATGACCTTTAATATTTTAAAATATTTGAGAAACAAATTTTATGTTCACGCCCAAAAGTTATTGCCCAAAAAATACAAAAACAAATACTTAGTAAAGTAGTCTATCCAAACATATTAATTAGGTTTCTTCTTTTATAAAAAAGTTTCAAAAAATGTCATTATGTAGTTTTATCAAATAATGTTTACAATAGTGGATTATTGATTCACCTATAAAACATGCTGTTATTTGTAATGAATTTTACAACAATATTTATCAAGAGTTAATCTAGATTTTTTGGTATGTCGGCATAAGGATTAATTATACATCAAACTAACATTTTAATTTACTATTGTAGGAATACATTCGATTTGGGAAAATGAATTAAAATTAAATTAGTTAGATATTAAAATCATGGCAGTTATGAAATCCAAAGTGACTTAAAATTCAAATCTGAGCCGATTCTACGGTAGATCCCGTAATTTTAGCTGGACTTTACTATTGGCAATATTCTTGAATCATCCCAGGAAGCGAGATATTTTTATTTTGAGATAACTCACAAAAATAGTAAAAGGGATTTTTCTCGCTTGGGAGAAGAGATAAAATCATTATAGCAATAAAAACCACCGTCTTAATTTTAATGCGCTATCCAGAGAATATAATATTGCCAGGGTTTGGAGACATTTTCCAAAAACATAACTGAAGGTAATTAATAATTAATTAATTTTAATTTTAATTCATTTTCTCAAATCGAATGTATTCCTACAATATTGTTTTAATTAGAATGATCAAATACAAACAATCGGTAAAGTTTTTATCTATTTTTTATATAATAGAAATGAATTTAATCACTTTATAGAATTATAATTAATTTTATAGAAATGTTTTAATTTATAAAGTTATGAATTATTTATATTATTTGGCATCTATGGTAATAATATGCTATGCTTTTAATGTTGCAATAATTGTAGAAATAATGATGGGAAAATAAAGTTAGCAAGAATAATTTACATCCTTGAAAAGAAGATAATAAGATACAATTTTAAAAAGTAGTTAATTTGATGAAAAAAATAAAAAAAACATAGGGATGTATAAGACAAATTAATATATTTTTTATTCCCCCTACCAAGGTCTAAATTATAACTGACTATTATTTAAACACTTTAGATTTAAAATAGGATAAATATTTGGCAATGAATTAGTAATAATTATAATAATATGTAGGAATATTTTAAACCTTAAATTCCCATTAACCTAAGATAATTTGATATTAAAACAAGTACTTGTTCTATCATAAAATGATATTAATATGGGATTTGAAATAAGATTAAAGCTTGAAATATAACAAATAAAAATATATATTGAGTTGGCTATCAAAAAAGTGGAGGATTTTATAATAATTTTTGAAAATTTCTTTCTTAAAAAGTGGTAGATTACATATTGAGCTATTAAAAACTTTAATATAGTTTTATTAATCTAATTGCAATTATTTATCTAGTATAATGAAAATGGGGAGATCGTTATAAAATAATCAAAAATGAGATAAATTAAGATTATTTTCAAATCAAAGTATACTATTGTGTTTCAAACTGATTATGAATTAAGTTTAGAGATTTTAATTATCAAATTCGATTAACTAATCATACTTAAATTTAATAAATTATTAATTTAATCATCATTTTCCAACTTATTTCTTTTTAGGCCAGTGACTTTTTCTTCTCTTCTAATGACTTTCATAGCAACTTTTTCTTGTGTTTTTGTCAAAAATATTTAGATATCTTCATGGTATCTTCCATGAGCTATCTTTAGGATATCTTCCTAAAAAAAATTAAAAAAAATAAATTTTACATTAATAAATGCAGCGATAGTAACAATAATAGTAACAGTAGTTGAATTAACAATAGAAATAATAAAATCAATAATATTTACAGTTCTAGGATTTTTCTTTAAAAAATCAAATTTTTTAAAGAAATGTTTTGAGTATGTTGATAATAAAAATGAGGAAAAAAATGATGATGAAAATGAAAAATAATTGACAAATTTTTAATTTCTGAAATTATCTAAAATTTCAGCAGAACTGTAAGTATAATTGATTTCATTATTTTTATTGTTAATTCTACTACTATTCATAATCTTAATTCATCTCATTTTTTATTTTTTTAAAAAATCACCCCATTTTGATTATACTAGATTAATATTAACGGATGCTAAATTCACAAATCATGAGACGGTATATTTATTTAAAAATATCAAATAATAGTATATATGATATAAATGGAAATTTTAAATCAAAGAATTTGATGTGGAATAAATCCTTAAAATAATTTTAATCTTAATTAGTTTTAAATATATTATCGATTTAGAAATAATAATTAATTAAATAGTTAATTATTAAATTTCTAATGTCAAATAAAGTTTTAATAAAAAAACGGTTGTTTTGTTTTAGAAACATGATTATTTAAAATATATAAAATGGGATGAATTGAAATCTGGTACCTCTCGTGATTCTGAATAAAAAAGCCTAATGATTAATAATTATTCAATTATAGATATTTAAGATATTTAAAATCTATTGATAAGTTGATAACCAATTCCCACTTCGATATTTTCTATGATAATTATTAGCATAAAATAAATTTTATTCAAATTATCTGAATAAGGGTTGTTGAAAAATTTAATTATAAAAGTTCAATGATACTTTGAGAGCATCTAGTTATAATCACAATAAAGATAGAGGATTTGATGTGAATCCTCAATTAATAGAGAAAATAAAAGTTATCAATAAATGTGAGAAATGTTAATTAAAGCTGAAGAGATAAATACTTATTTAAATAAATCTTTAAACTTAAAAGAATCAATTAATTTGAAAATCTAAAAATAGGGATTTAAAAAATATTATTGAGTCAACTTCACAGCCATTTAAGAGTTTTTAAAGAATAAATTTTAATTAGGAATAAAAAGAAATTGAAAAACTCCAGGACAAACATATATTTAATAATCCTTTAGCTATTTCAACTATACTTACAATTAATATAATTAATATATATTTAATTAAAAATTTACTAGCTTTCATAAATAGTTTATAGGCGAAAAGGGAATAGCATATGTCCCTTCATTAAATTTGGACCCTTTATCTAAACTAAAAATGATGAGTAACAATTTCTAGGAGGAATTTTATGCAAAAATTATGATGGAATCTTAAGAAAAGTAAGATTAAAAAGGAAAATTTGTTTTTTTATAATACTCAACTGTGATTAGAAGAAAATAGGGTTTAACCTATTGCATAATATTCAATCTCATTATTAGATATAATTTTTAATTAGTTATTTTTAATTTAATCTACTTATTTATTTTGTAGACATTTTTATTTTTTTATCTTTTATAGATAAAAAGGTTCATTATTCTTTTAATTAACAGGCTCAAGAATATCTAAGGAATCAGAAAAAAACTTGAAAGTTAAATTAGTAGATATTAATAATTTATAAAAAATAATAAGGGGTCTATATCAAAAACTCAATAAAATGAGGGATATAACAAAAACTTAAAAATAATACATTATCAATTAAGGGTATAAATAAAATCTTGAATTACTAATTATTTTTAATTATATTAATGGTGAATTTAGCTATGATTTATTTTAATTTAATTAGTCATATAAATCTGTTTACTAGTATAAAATCTATATAATATTTCAAATTATTTAACTGATAAATATTTATAATCATAAGAATTATATTTTATAAAAAATTAGAATTGATAATTATCAAAATCATTTTACTATAAGACTTATAAAATATGTATAATTTAGTTAGAAGTTGGCATTTAGTTTATGTCCCCTTTTATTAAAATATGCAAAATGTCATTGAAGTTAGTCATAGTTCCTGAATTTGTCAGCTCTTAAGCAAGCTAAGACACTGACTTCAGGTTATCAATAATATCTTAGAATTTCTCTCCAGCTTACAGATGCAGAATGATGACAAGGAGAGATTAGTTATCTCTTCAAGCCTCTGCATTAATTGTCCCCATTTAGTTAGTCCCATTAATATTGGGACATGAATTTGAGTGAGTAAACAGTTTAGGTCCCTTAAAATTGTGCTCTTAAAAAGTTGCTGAGTGTACAATACGAGGCATCATTAAAATTGACTTTTATTTTTTGGGGTTTTACATAAAGATGAACTACATTTTGTATATGGAGCTTGGCTATAGCTCTAGCCGCACTAACTATACATCTCCATGTAACCACCCTCCGATGCTGGGGATTTAGTAGATCTCCCAAGCTGAAGTCGTAACTATAACCCAAACTAGCAAGTAAGTAGGGCTGAAATAAATCTTCGTAATATGATCTAGTTCCTTATTTTTGTGTTCCTCTAAATTAAGTAGCCAGATAATACCCCTTAAACCCTATCTCTATAGAGTGCTTCTTATTTCAAGCTAACTATTTGATGTCTTGACAAGTGGTTATATGTGAGAGAAGACCTTATCGAACCTAGCTCTTCAATTGATTGAATTAGAATACCATTCTATTAGGACTTCTGCTTAATTATTTCATCAAAATTTTAATAGTTGCTTGAAGTTTTAAGTTTTAGTTAATTGTTTAGTTCCTATTGCTATTAAGAACCCAATTAACTTTTTTGAGAGTACCTTCTTGGGATTCAACAAAATCATAGTGTTTGAATTTAGGTTTTAGTTATTTAAGTTCCTCTTTTTATTTGGGCTTTCCATCGTTATGAGATTGTAGACTTCTCTATTACCTCATTTTCGTTTGTTTTATATCCAGACTATACAATTACTAGACAACCTAAAAATGAAAATTAAGAGTATAAAATTTGTTATTTACGAAAGGAGGTTACCCTGCTTCATGAAGGTCATTCTCCGAATGATCAATTAGGTGGCTCTTTAATTATGCAGTTGGGTATCTACCATTGAACTTTGTTAAGATACTTTACAACAGTACCCCTCCTTTGATTTCAAATGAGCAAACTTTCCCTGTTTTCTAGTATGGGTTTTGACATGCCTCGTATGTTATTTTGTAGTAAGCAGCTTGTCGCAAACTTTGCATGTATATGTTCAATGAGTAATAGTCTTGCCAGACACTTTTATTCTAGATCTCTACTAACTCTTCTTTTCATTAGATTAATAAAGATTTCCTAGAAATAAGTTTAACTATTTTATGCTTGCCATTTTCTATAGAACTGCTAGAAAGTTCGACAACAGATGATGGGGAATTCATCCTCTGAATTAATACTTCTCAATGATGACATACTGTATTTGACACCTTATAATTTACGTACCATCTACTATATAGTACCTTTAATTATAAAATTAATAATAGTGATAATTTATATTAAACTTATATTTCTTAATTACTTAAACTTTATTTCGCTATTTAATATAATAAATATTTTAGGTACCCAATATGAGAAATAGCAAAGTACTTAAATTTAAGCTCTAAATTTAATATATAACAACCCCATAAACCCCTAGCTGAGTTTATACCAATTAGAGTTTTAGGCACTAGTGCCACCCCAAGGGCCCTTTTTGCACATAAATTAAATTTCAATATAAGCTTTAAAGTCCAAATTTGAAATAGGCTATATGTTCATGCCCCCTTATAAACAGTGCACCATGAGATTTATCAGGGACGCTCTCAAAGGGACCAAAATTTTAATTAACTAAAACGAGGTAATTTTGATCAATGTCCCATTCTACACTGAGTTAAGCTTGAAGCGCAAATGGGAGGAGTTCATAGTGGATGAGGACTTAAAAAGGTAGCTGAATATTTAGGAGGATGTTGATGAGCTGCCTGATTGAAATTATTTTTTGCCATTCTAGGGACCCTTAGGAATGAGTATTTGCAGAGGTTAGTTCATTATCTGTTCTGACCGACACCCGACCCCCCCCCGTACCCTCCTTCTTGGTAGTACCCCCCTTCTTGGTAGTATCCCCCCGTACCTCCGTCCCCCCCTAAAATATCCTATTTCATATCAAATTTTTATCCTCAGGGTCTAAATCGATTTCCTTCTTGACATCTCTACATCATAAATTTTATGTTTTTATATATAAAATTTCATAATTTTATCAAAATTTTTAAATTCTATATTAATGCCTTAAATGATTTGATTTTTAAGTTTTGACAAGTTTCACAATATTTTACAACATATTTTGCATATCTTTGTGAAAAATATCTAAAAAACAATTTTCCATTAAAAATATTAAAACTTAATTTATAATTAATTTTTATTGACTACCATGCACAAATTTTATTTTAAAATTTTTTCCGCTTAATTCAACTTCATTCGACTTAATTCTTAGAAAAAGTATGATTAATTTTTCAAATTTCAAAATTTTGAATTTTTTCCATTAACAAATACAAAAAATTCAAAATTTTGAAATTTGAAAAATTAATCATACTTTTTCTAAGAATTAAGTCGAATGAAGTTGAATTAAGCGGAAAAAATAATAAAATAAAATTTGTGTATGGTAGTCAATAAAAATTAATTATAAATTAAGTTTTAATATTTTTAATGGAAAATTATTTTTTAGATATTTTTCACAAAGGTAGGCAAAAAAATGTTGAAAAATATTGTGAAACTTGTCAAAACTTAAAAATCAAATCATTTAAGGCATTAATATAGAATTTAAAAATTTTGATAAAATTATGAAATTTTATATATAAAATATAAAATTTATGATGTCGAGATGTCAAGAAGGAAATCGATTTAGACCCTAAGGATAAAAAATTTGATATGAAATAGGATATTTTAGGGGGGTACGGGGGGGTTAGCGAGAACGGGTGGTAGGGGGGGTACTACCAAGAAGGGGGGTGCTACCAAGAAGGAGGGTGCTACCAAGAAGGAGGGTACGGGGGGGGTCGGGTGTCGGTCAGAACAATTATCAATAGTAGATAAGAGTTCATGGACTGAAATTTAGAAGGATCAAAATTCAATTCTTATCAGCATTGAGTTTTTGGAGCAACCCTAAAAATCCTAATATTTCTAGTTTTTCAATAGTTTCCATATTTTTTTTAAATAGGGAGAAAAGGCATAGCACTTTCACTTTTGAAGCGGGTTCATAAATTATAAGAATTACTAAAAAGAGAAAGTTGAACGAAATGATATTTTCGTACTCCGATTATATTAATGTCGCTAATTAGAGTTTGTAAGAACACAAATAGGGGCAAGAGACAAGGAATTTAAACTAAACTCCTCAAAAACAAAAGTTTTTTTAATATATAATTTTTATTCATAATTTATTAAATCATAAACTTTAACTTAATCAATCTTCTTCTAATAGGTCGACTTATCTTTGCATTTTAATTATGCGCCTTTTCTCAATTTTAAGGAAGTCACCTTACTTTATACTTAAAATTGCGTCCCTCACTATTTAATATTGCATGTTATTTGTGAAATTAAAGTTTCTTCCAATTACGTCCTTTTTATAATAAAGTTTGACTCTAGAAAAAAATTTCCTCAATACAGTTAAACTCTGAGGAGTAAGGGGAATTAAATACATAGATCCACCCATTGCCCTCAATTTATTGTTTAAAAGCCCTATTATGATGAGCACGCAAATTGTCCATAAAAGAATTGATTATTTACCCTTGAATTAAGTTTCAATAATTTCAAGTCCTGAAATTAGGTCAAGTATTTTAATTAATTTCTCTTTAATAACGTACCCTAACAGTCCCTATTGTCCAGAGATAAAAACTAAAGCAGCCAGAGTTTTAATATTAAGGCCTCCTTTTTAAACCTCTTAATTTTTTGATAAGGTTCTGCCCAAGCTCTTAATGTTATTGCATGAGCCTTGAAAATAGTTTCATCCAAATAAATAATATTTTTCTTCTGTTATAATGCTGTACATAGAATAGGGTACGATTGAAGCTAAGAAATCTTAATTTATGTCATTTTGGAATCGGAAATCCTATAAGACGATTTTAATTTTTTGTATTTCACTCCATTTGAGAGATATAAATTTCTTAAACTAGAAGTAGATATCTTTGTATAGGAAAATTTGCGATGGAATATTTTAGCCCTATCTGCAATTGAGTATAATTTAAGTTCCATCAATGTATGTTGGTTTACCAAATAGTTTAAATGGTCAATCGTAAAGTTCAAAGTTTTTTATTGTACTTTTTACGTTAAACAGATAAGTCTAGAGGATTAATGCAGATTTTTTAAATTATTTTTATATGAAACCCAAACAATTTCTCTAGTTATTTATAAATAAAATTAGTTTGTTTAGCATTCATTAGATCTTAGTCTCCAAATAAGAGTTTAAGAATTTATGTTTTAGTTTTCCAGTTAATAGTACTAGAGATATATTTATTGATTTTCATTTTATTTGTATTAAATTAATAAACATCAAATTTACTCAAAAACAATTCTTATGAATCCTTATTAAAATATTTAGAAATTTTGTATTTAAAAAGACAAATTTAAGTGATCCTGGATTGTATAAAGAATTGAATAATTTATCTTTCTTAAGGTTTACTACTTTAGTTTTATAAAATTTGTAATTTAAAATTCTATAGATATAATATATTAATCAATAAATATTTTTGTATATTATATTATTGAATTTATTGATTTATGACTATATAAGCTGAGCAAATTTATATGAAGTTATAATTAATTAATTAATAATTAAAAGAGAGTTACTAACAATATATTATAAATAATTACAACACGAAATTAATAAAGATTATAAATAAATAATAAAAATTTTTTAATAATAAGGTTTTTTCACTCAATAAATATAAGATATTATGATAATCAAAATTTATTTACAAATTATAGCGGGATTATTTTTGAAGAAAAATTTAGTCTTTTTAATTTAAGTATTGAGTCAACTTTTTTAAAGATAATTGAAATAGAAATGAATTTCAATCATAAGTATATATGAAATAGGCTATTAATAGGAGGACAGATTTTAAAAGGGTATTGTAAAGTCTATTAAAAGAGGTATCATCCAAACAATACCATCGAAAGATTATTATTATAAAAGGGCATTCAATTATTATTCCATATAATAACAAATATCAAAATCATTAGATTAAAATATACCGAAATTTTGAAATAAATTTTATAATTAAATTAAAGGGAAAAAAGACTTAGATGAACTTGATTGACATTATTTTTAAGTGTTAATATAAAGTGGGAATAACTCTATGACAACAATAAAATTAGGGTAGTAATTATGAATTTATTTAATTAGCAGAGAATCTTTATTAATAGGAAGGAAAAAACAAATTTAATTAAGATAAATTATTTAGATTTATATTGTGATTGGGTTTGAATTAGCAAACCTAATTTTTAAACTTAAATAGTAGGATTGAATTAATATTGAGAGATCAGGATTACCTTGATATCTTGTCTTTAATCAAAAATAAAAAAATATTTATGATTATATTTAAATATTAATTATTATTTCATTTGCAATTTAATGAATAATATGATGAAATAATTATTAATTGAAGAAGAATTGCTAAAAAAAACCTGTAACTAATTAGAAATATAGCTAATTAGTGGTTTAGATAGATATTAGAAATTTAGTTTAAATTTTCTTACGGAGTTTAATAGAATAGATTTATTTTTACTATTTTAAAAAAGGGAAAATATTAAACCTTAATATTGATAAATATTTGTTATATAGTTCGATCTCTATGAATTATACTTTTTATTAATGAAAATTTATTATATAAATAAATTTTATAGTAATAATTGATTACAAATTAAAAATATTAATTTATGAATGGGTCAAGTTTAATTTAATTATTCAATTCTTTAAAATGCATTGACTATTGATAAATATAAATATTTATAATAAATTAAAAAACTTTAGATTAGGACGATTAGTCTTATTTTATCTTAATTATTTTATTTTTTAAATATAATTACAATATCCTTTTATTAACCTGGTCCTTAATCATATTGGTTATTGAATTATTATGATAAAAATTTGGGTCAAATAAACATGATATGATAGTAAATAAAGATTTATCAAGAAATAATACCAACACTAATCACTATAAACAATTAAAATATTATATTATTCTTTAATTAATGAGAGAAATATAAATAAAATCAATTTGTTACAAATATAATAATGAAAGTCTCACCAGTCCATAAATTATTAAATTTATATTTTGGATAAAACCTTTATTCCTTTCATATAAAAAATATTTTATTGCTTGCTCATAAAAATGCGAAATTTTTATTTGTTTTTATATTAATGATAACTGACAAAAAATAGAGACCTTATATAAAAATTATTAAAACAATATAAAATTAATAATTTAAGGAGAAACACTTAATATAAACAATCAAAATTGCTTATTTTTTAGTAAGAAATCATATTAAAAGGTATAAAATATAATTCTTAAATTTATTTTAATTGCTCAGTAAAAGATTGAGATCATTTTAAAATAATTATTATTGAAAAATTAATGTAGTAGATATAATATATTAAAGATAGTATAATGTTTCCATAATTTAATTTAATCCTATGATTTAAAATAAGATTTTAAAACGTCCTGTTTTGAATTATAGTTTCTATTCATAATTGTTTATCTAAAAAATGATTTATTAATTTATATCATGAATCTACTAAAGATTGTTGAAATAAAGTATAATCTAAATTTATATTAATAAAGGTCAGAAATTGAAAGGAACATAAAAATGATATATTTTCTTAAAATAAATACACTAATTCAAATACAATGAATACAGGAAATTAATAAATTAATAAACAGGAAAATTTATAAATATAAAATTATATAACTAGAAGATACTCCTTACTTCTATTTGATTATCAAAATATCATTCTTTATAACTATGTAATAAATGTAAATATCTAAATTTTAAACAATATTTTATAATTATCAGAAAAGGTGCAATCATTCAACTTTAAGTTAGATTAATTAAAAAAGCATAAATTAACACAATAATAATTAAAAATACTAAGAGAGTCTAGAGTATGAATTACAATTATTATGTAAAATACATAGCGATTAAAAATTGCTTTCTTGAGGGATAAAATAAGATCATTTAAACTGACAAAAAATACAGGATGTCAATGAGAAACTTTACTCATAAGAAATCTTTTTATCAAATTCTAAGTCTCATTGAAAAAGAATCAAAATATTAATATAAAAATGATAAAATACTTTTATTTATTCTAATAAAAAAATTCTAAAAATTATTGTTAATTATTTTTTTATAAAAAAATTAGTAATATTATTTCTGCGAAATAAGTAATGAATATAGTAATCAGGGGAACTATTCAACTCATCTATTCCAAATAATGGGTTTGAATACCTTTGCATGAAATTTTATAATTATGTACATTTAGTATTTAATAAAAATTTTGTATTTTATGTATCAATTTATTAATTGATTAGAAGAATTTGAATATAGCTATGATAATAATTCTTTTTTTGAATAAAAACTCTTTGTATTCAATTAAAATAACAAACTTTTAATTACTAAATGGTCAATATTGAAATAACTAATAAAATCTAAACTGATTAAAATAGAAAAAAAGGTTTTACAATTTAATATTCATCTACAAATAGCTATTATTATACAAAAGGGATGAAACAAAACTTAAAATTTTAATTTTATAAATTAGAAGATCCTCTGTAATTCTTAAGACAGCATTGAAACTTTATCATGATAATATTGTTATTAAATATTTGAATAAAACAAAGAAATTACAGAGAAAATATCTAAAAATTGTAACTTAAATTATAATTAAACTTGAATGCCATAATTTAATGAAAATTCAAATAATTTGTGATTAATTGACTATCACAAAGAAGAAATTGAAAATTAACGAAAAAATTAATTTCTCTTAGTGGCGGTAATTAAAAAAGGCTTAATAACTTTCTCTTAACCAAATAAGCCAATATTTGTTAATTAAAAAATCTTCTTAAAATAATATTATTGAATAATATGTTAATTGAATTTATTATCAAATGTTAATGCAATTTCCCAAAATTAATAATTTTGTGAGTTTTTTTTCTATATTTAAATAAATTATCAAATCATTTAAAATTATAAATTTAGATTTTTATAAATATTATTATTATTAACTTTAAAGATAGGGCACTTTTGTGTTTGCCATGGGAGATATTTATTAATAGATTTTCAAATTCTTAATACCAGGTATAAAAAACTAAATATAATAAATGTGATAAATAATTACTTAGATGAAAAATAAATTATTTAACAAGCAAGGGAAAATCAAAATCAAAATATTAATAGAATGATAATTATGACTACACATTAATAAATAAAATGCTTTGTAATAAGAGAAAAACATAAATTAAATATAATTAGATAAATATACTTCTTAAATAATTTAATAAATTCAATATTCTCCCTATTCGTACTTTATATTTTTAACTGAAAATCTTTTTTATATTTTGAAAAAAGAGCAATGATTGAAAAGATATAATAGAGAGATAGACAATTTAATTTCCAAAAAGTTTAACAATTTAAGAAAATTTCTTTTTATTTATATAAAGACAATTTATTATTATTAATAACTGTTAATCATTTAATCATAATTTAGGAATTTTATTTATTTAATTTATATATACTTTGAATCAAAGTATATATAAACGTTCTTATTCATGATTTTATAAGCTGAGAAATATATATAAATATAAAATTGATAATTAAAAATTAAAAGGGGCAATTTTTAAACATTGTTATTATAATTACAATTCTTAATTAATTATTTAAAATATAGTGTAAAAACAAATAATAAATTGAAAAGAAAATAAAAAAATAAAAATTTAAGGTATTATAAAATAAAATTATTAAACCTCTAAAAATATTACTTAAAAAAATTATATATATTACAATTACACAAGAAATTAATTGTTTGGCGATATTTATGAACATAATATCTCATTAATAATGACTAATAAGCAAAAATAATACTATTTAATTGATAAATGATAAAAGATGGCTATATTTAGAATGTATAGAGAATATTAAAAATATATATATATATTTATATTTTTACAAAAATCTGTAATTATAGTAAAATTTATGTGAATACACTCGACTTTTACGAGATAATTCCCTGATCTGAGAACCTCCTCAGATTACGTCAAACAAGGTACAGGGGAGACTACACAAATTAAATAATGGACCGTTAATCATTTAAGTTGAGTTAAAACTAAATGATTCACCTATACTTGCAACCTACGGGTAGAGACCATAGAAGATAAGGTAGGAGTTAAAAGACAGACTTAAACCCCAAAACCCCTTATAGAAATTTATCAGTGTTTTCATTGATATGGTTAATGTTGGTGATTAGGCTTTCTTTGGGTTACGAAGTATCATTTTCATGCTGATTATAAATAAAAAAGATTTTTAAAGATATTTGTTCTTTCATAATGTATGCTCAAATATGGTTAGATATATTTTTTAGAACTTTCTAAGGAAATGTTGAATTTTACAATATTACATTCATTGCTTTATAACTTTTTCATAAACGATCATTTTTATAAGTCATAATTGAGACACAAAATATTTTAATCATTATTAATTTTAACAATTAAGCAAAAATTATTAAAAAATTAAGGTTTAATTAGTTACTTTTACTTTATGATTTAAATATAGAGTTATCAAATCGTTATCAGAGTATTTTTTACGATTTTATTAATTTCTTAAAAAAGAGAATATTAAAATTCTAAATATTTAAGAAATGAGATATTTAATAAATAATTATTTATCCATTAGTTGAGCTAAAACTAGCATAAATGTTGATAAATCTAAAAATAATGTATCTTCCAGAATCACTTAATGAATAGCATCAATTAAACAGAAAGATATCTTATAGTATGGAAATTAGAACTTCTTTAATGGATAAGGATATTTTAAGTTGTAAACAAGTTCTATATATGGTTTTACAAACATTAAGTTTCATTAAAAATACCCTAATGAATCAAAAATTCGATTGGAAAATCTCTTACTATACTTTAAATTAGGAGGGCGTCATTAAGTTCAATACGAATGGAGCACTTTAATTTTAAATAAAAAATGATTATAGTCCCAATTAAATTATAATTTAATCTTAATGACCTGAGAAAAAATTAAAAAAAAATATATTAAGAGCAATTATATAATGAAAATAAGCAATTTCAAAAATGGAAAATGAAATTTGGAAGAGATTGAACTATTATGATAAAACTAAACAAACCATATAAAAAATTTAAGATTAATAAAACTTCAAAGATATAATAGTAAATAATATCAATTTTTATAAATTTCTATAGTTGAACAAAAAATTTAAATTGAATCACTGACACAATATATAAATAAATTGAAATACTAATAGTAAGCAAAATTTTATCACCCTAAAGAAACCCTTATTTCCAGCATAACCCATTTCAATAAAAACACATAAAAAACTCATTATTGGGTTTTGAGTTTTGACTGAATGGATTTTCAGATTGGACTCAATTTTCTGATGAAAAATAAGAAATAGTATTGCATAAGAAAATTTTTAGCAGAGTATATCTAGGGATTTCCCCATCAGTAAAGTCAAACAAAAATATTTACTGAGAAGAGGTTTTACTTGAATATAAACCACTCATTAATAAAGTTAATCATGAAAAATTCTTTCAGTAGTGCAAAAGACTGCTAGAACACACAGAGAGTTCCAGCGTGTTACCCTTGAAACCATTGTGGTGGCATATTAGAATTAGCCAAATGCCCGAAATGACTTCCTTGTATCTACAGGGTAAGGTTGATTAAAATTTGGAAAGTCTAAAGGGTGAAGTAAAATTAATAACTATCTGGCTGGCTTAAGCCCGGAAATTAATTTCAAATAACTTTAGATTATAATTATTATTATAATTCTGTTTTTCCTTTTTAAATCTAATAAATTTTATATACGAAAATTTTTATAATTAGGAAAGACTCTTGATTTTAAGGCTAATCCTATTTAAATTTGAAGAAGTCCATTATTAATTCATTTTGACAATCAAAAACTTAATAAAAACTTATCACAATTTTTATGTAACAGTCAAATACTTACTCTTTATTACCGAAAACCTTTTTTATTATCAATTTAAATTTGCACAAACAATGATATAGCTAGATGATTAACCAAAATTCATTGTGGCGATCGATATAAAATGTATGAATTATTCAACTGGATGTTTTCTTATCTCTAAAAATTATTCAAAACTAAGAACAAACAAACTAATCTAAATTATCAGTTGAGTTACAAATAATTGTGTTTAAATTTTTTGTAATTAATATTTAGTCCAATATCCAGGCTTATTAATATTTAATTTAAAATTTTGATTATAAAATATAATATTGGGCATAATACCCTATATTAATTTTTCAATAAAGCTTTTAATAATGATAATTATAATCCAAAACATTTTTAAATTAAAAAATTTCGCTAGAGTGACAAACACTCACCCCCCTAAGTTGTACTTTTGTAATTATATTTTGATAGAACTCGATCTCCTGAACAAAGTTTTCTTGAGAACTAGTCATAAGCGGATAATAATTTTTGAGAAAATCCACTTCCTAAGTCAAAAAATTATATATAAAATGATCAAATTTGGCAATTAAAATTTTTAGACAAATATCTATAAAAAACTTAAATTTTCCACATAATGATATTTTTTCTGTCATTTAATTATTTATTCATGATATAGATCAACAATTTTTCCTCATATTAAATTCTAAGCAAATTTATGGGTTTAAAAATCTTTAAATAATATCTAATATTAACCTAAATTTTAATGTTCTGATTTTTAAACCCATAAATTTGCTTAGAATTTAATATGAGGAAAAATTGTTGATCTATATCATGAATAAATAATTAAATGACAGAAAAAATATCATTATGTGGAAAATTTAAGTTTTTTATAGATATTTGTCTAAAAATTTTAATTGCCAAATTTGATCATTTTATATATAATTTTTTGACTTAGGAAGTGGATTATTTCAAAAACTATTATCCGCTTATGACTAGTTCTCAAGAAAACTTTGTTCAGGAGATCGAGTTCTATCAGATTATAATTTCAAAAGTACACCTTAGGGGGGTGAGTGTTTGTCAGTCTAGCCAAAAATTTAATATTATTAACCAAAATATATTAAAAAGTCGATTACAGGATCTTTTTAAAATTGCTTTTATAACTTAATTCCATATTTTTAATATTAATTAAACATCTAAAAACTTTTAATTTCAATATTTATGCCTAATATTGGCTATTACACTATATTTTTAATTAAAAATTATATTTATTACACTTCATGTATTTCTAATATTCCTTGAAATTACAAAATAAATTAATATTTTGCTTTTTTTTGTAATATATAATATATATTATTAATAATAATTCGAGAATACTTTAATGGGTTGTAAATTTTCAAATGACTCCAGTGCTAAAAAGCAACTAAATGTGAATGAGCGTTGGCGCTTGCTCAAACTTCCAGAGATAGATAGTTCTAAATTTGAAAATGAATTTGAAATGATGC
This sequence comes from Oxytricha trifallax, assembly GCA_000711775.1. NCBI lineage: Eukaryota > Ciliophora > Spirotrichea > Sporadotrichida > Oxytrichidae > Oxytricha > Oxytricha trifallax. Next base: position 29,835 of record ARYC01000573.1, on the reverse strand, counting down.
TATTCAAGACTATGTGCTTGGTCAGGGCAGACCCTGAGTATATCCTGCCATTCATAGAGAAAGCTAAAAATAATTAACATTACACTGGTGCCAATATAGAACTTGTCATCAATCTAAATTATAATAAAAATAATTTTTAAACAAATAAAATTAAGATAAATAATAAAATTGTCTTAATTTTTTAAAATAATAAGATTTCTAAAGATTTAAAAATGAGTATATAAGCTGAGAAAATTTGAGTATAGTTATAATTAATAAATTAAAAAATAATAAGAATCGAAACTATACTCTATTAAATATAATTAACTGGTACAAACAACTTAATTAAATTACAATATTTACTAAAAAATATTACAATAATTTAACAGTTAATGATAAACAATCATCAGTCATATCAATTAATTATAAATTTACTGAAGAGTTTCTTTTATGCTATAAACATTAAGCTTTTTCTTAAAGCAATGTAATTGCAAACAAAAAATAAATAAATTTATTTAACATTGAATTAAATAAAGGGTGATATAATGGAAAGTTATTGATATTGTTTCAAATAGAATTAGGGTATTGAATAAATTAAATTTATATTATTAAATTGATCATGAATATATTTAGATTAATTACCACATATTATTTTATTTATGAAATTAAGAAAAAATTAATTATATTAAAATTAATTTATACTTGAAAAATAAGAAAAATATTTAATTAAAGGTTTTTTTCTTGTTATAATTAGAATCTTGATTAATTGATTTAGATGACATTTCTCACATAATATTCAACAGCTTGTACTAATAAATAATTAAATAGGAATCATTATGATAACCGAATCAAAAACAATATTTGTTTAAAATAGGGTATGCATCTATAAATTCAATAGAGAAGTATTTTAAGAAGATTATAATCAAAAAGATATTTATAATTTCTTTAAAAAGATAACTCAAAAAAATGTTCTTTAGTTTAGTATTAAAATGGGGGATGTTAACATTTTACTATAAATTAATGGGTCAAAAAATCAAAAGAATAATGAATTTGAAATCTTAAATTATATAAGATAAAATGTTTAATGAAATGTACATAATAAATGGTCAAAACAAATCAGAAGAATTTACCCTTTTACCAACAAACAATTGATATTCTTAATATTTAAAGGGAGATTTATTAAAAAGCAATATTTTTATGGATCGTAATAATTTAAGCTATAAACTATAGGGATAGTTTGTTTATTTTTATTAAAATTTGCTTCAAATAATGCTAATTATTACCAGGGTTAATCTAGACAAAGAAAATTAGATTATATATATAAATACGGATTTTAGTATTTTAAGTCATAAAAAATTACCTTTTTTATATTAAATTAGAGCAAATAAGTCTTTTAAGATAGTAAAATATTATAAGTTATTTGGTTCATAGTTAATTTCAAATTAAATAAAAAATGTTGGAATATAATTAATGAAATGATTGAGGTAGTACTTTTAAAGAAAAATTTACTCAAGTTATTTTTATGCTTAAATTTCAATCTGAATGATCAATTAAAAAAATTAAAGTCATTCTCATAATAATTTGGGCAAAATTTCAAACTTTCATCGGTATATATATATTACTTGCTAATTGAAAGGAATATATAAAAATAGCAATTAACTCATAACAAATTAATATAATTCACATACATGAAAATAAGTAAGCAAGGCTTCAAAAGAAGAACCAGATTCGCTCTAATAAAAAAATAAACAAACATCGAATTAGCTAAAAATGATAGTACAACAGGGTAATAGTATGATACTAAAATATCACTAGGTTTTATATGGATAGTATTATTCAGAGAATCTGGATTTTAATAAATAGAATTATTGGTTAATTTCTTTAATAAAATTAATTTTAATTAATGCTGTATTAATACTTTATTTATAGTTTATCATTTAATTTGATTTCTATATATTTATTGAATCATAAATAAAATTTATTGAACATCTTGAAGAACCTGAAGGGAGTGCCCATGCTGAAGATAAGTGAGAGTGGCAACTTGGCCTGCAGGAAGTTCAACGAGGACATGTAATATTTGAAATTAAAAGGTAATAAATTATAATTTTAGAAAATTAATAAAACAAATTAAATTTTATATTAAAAGACTTAATCATTTATCACCAAAAAGATTTTATAATTTCAAAATATATTTCCAATTAAATTTTCTAATTTCTAAATATTTTAGATTGGATACATATATTTATATATGCTATGCTGTTTTTACTTTTCTTTCAGGAGTATAAAAGCCGAGAAATTTTTAATAAATGTATAATTAATTAAATAAAAAATTAAATGGGGTTCATCAGTAAGTGTAGATAAATTAATAAAGATAAAACTTAAAAAACAAATTTTAAGTAAAGAAGTCATTTCTACAGATATTTAATTAAACATCTTACTGTTTTTATTAAGGTTAATCATTTGACATGCAAACAAATGAAATATAAAATAATAAGATTTAAAATATTCTTACTCTTAAACATACCAAGATTCACTGAATAACTCAAAGAAATATATATTTTATAATTCAAGTGGAGATAAAATGGATTAACTATAAGTACACTATTGATCTTGGTTGATATTTGAGGAATTTAAACGAATTTGTTAATTTATTTAAAAGAGGGAAATAATAGAGGTTATTTATCAAGCTTCATAATAATAATTAATATATACTACTTTAGCATTAAATATTTTAATATCAATATTTATAAAGCGAATAAATTCCAATTAATATTTTATTTAATATTTTTAATCAAGCTATGACTTAAAATAACTTACTGATTCTAATATTTAAAAACTATTCTTCATATTTCTGATTGAATGCTTTGAATCAAGATTTAACTTAAAGTTTTATTATATAAAAAAACAAATACAAATTTATCTGATTTATAATAAAAAGTAGGTACTAAATGTAATGCACAAGCGCAATAATAACTAACATATATTAATAAAATTGGGAAATTATTTATTATAAAATTTTTAGAGGAATTATCTCAAAGAAATGATAAAAGAAAATAATTAATATGCTTTTACATATAACTTTAGCAAATTTATCTAAAATTATATACTTGAATATGTTAAATTGAATTGAGGTTCTAACTCAAAAAGTAAATTAAATATTAATCTTAAATTGAGATAAGAATTTTAGTAATATAATGAATAACTTTGAGATTTCTTACATTTAAACTGAAAATCAGAATGTAGAATATTGAATATTTTTTATTTATTTATTTGAGATTATCAATGATAATTATATTAAAAAGCTTATTTAGAAAAACTCTTTATTTCATTATAATTATAGTGATTGGAAAAACTCTATTTTTAAAATTTTATCTTAGCAACTAAGAAAAATTATTAAATTAAATGGAACAAAATGATGTAATCTATTTTGTAAATGAGATTTAAAAGGAATAAAGATCTTGAACTTCATTTATAAAATCATTTTTATATTATTAGAAAATAAACTTATAGTAAATTATATGTTTACATATAAAAATAATGTGTTGATAAATTGATAAATTTATTGTCATTAAAACTTTCATTTATTTACCTTGCTTTATCTTTCTTAAACAATTTATGTTTTACTAAAGACTTTATATTTCAAATTTTTGGTTCGTTTATCTATAATTGTTTTATTGATGAGTGAATTGGCAATGAATTATTTTTTTATGTATTTCTTCCTATTCTTCATCTTTATATGTTAAATGTAGATTAGTAGTGAAAGATGAAGATTGCAAAGTTAAAGTTATCTCCCGAAGACGCGATGGAAAGAACGTTATACAAATCAGCATCTTTTATTATGTGCCGATATCATTATCACGAATAATTCCTAATATAAATTTAAGTCAAGCGATTTCATAATAAGCATAATTTAGTGTAAATAAGTTTCTTAAAATTTAAAACTTTTTTTTATTAACAAAAATAAAATAAATAAACTGTGAATCCTATATTTAAAAAAATATAATTTTTTATTTTATTATGATATTTATTATTAGAATTAGTGTAGGGTTATAAAAATATAAATTATATAAACATTTTTATATAAACTTAGTCGATAAGTAACTGTTGAATTTCTAATTTAATTAATGGGAATAAATATTGTTATTGAATCATAAACATTTAACAATAAAAACAGATAATTATAGTAAATTTCAGTTATTTTAAAATAATAATTTAAATTACAGAATCAAGGGGTGAAAAAATTCCACCTATTTTTATCGTAAGAGTGTCATTAAAGTGGTGTTATTATAGGATAATATTGTACTTAACTAATAATAAAATATGGCTTAATTCAACCATAAGTTAATATAACAATTGGTTTAATAATACTTTTATAATTAATTCAATGTAAATAAAATAAGAAATAGTTTTTATGAATTCACAAGTCATCATATTTAGATAACAAAGACAATGCGTATTAAGTAAAATAATTATAATAAAAACAAGCATAACGGGTTCATTTTAAACAATGAATAAGTTAGAATATAATTGATACTGAAAATTCGATAAAATATTGTAGTAAATGGGATAAAACCCTACAAGTGGATTAGGATATTTTAAACTTATGATATTAGAAGGGAATAAAAATGAATTAAATTTAATAATAAAAACGGGATAAGAAATAATTTAACACTATAAAGGAGATATGAACATATTAATGAACGAAAAAAAATATTAATAATATAGTAACAAGGTTACTGCTTATTACTTGCTCAAAAAATATAAATAAGTATTATAAATTATCAATTTTAAATTGTAAACTAATTTTTATTTTAATTTTCTATTATCTAATTTAAAAAAATAAATTTTATATCTATTTTTTCACTTCAATTAACCATTTCTAAATAGAACTAAAAAATATCGATACTAAAAGAGATGTTTTTTATTAACAAAATTTGCTTTTTAATCAATATAATAAAAATAAAAATATAAAAATGGGGCTTATCTATAATTTCTATTGTAAATTAAATGTTTATGATAAAAAAATAAAGCATGTTATAAATACAGAGATATAATAATACTTTAATAATTAATGGAATGAAAAACATTCCACAATCTATTTTCGAAGTTGAAACACATAAAAAATAAACAAAGAGTTTAGTTTTGATATTTACAATGATTTTAATGGTTCCAATAGCAAAAGCTTATTTGAAGTTTAATAAAATTATGTTTATTAAAAGGGAATTATAACACTGCTCCATTAGAAATATCAGATCAAATACAACTAAATAAGTTCTAGTGACTTTTAATTAAATATTGAAAAAATTTGTTATATAATAGAATTTAATAATCTGTCATTATTAATTTATTATAATTATTTTTTTGAAATTTAATACAATAAATAAAATTATTCTACTTTTTATAGACAAAATGGTAAATAACTCTAATAAATTTTTTTTTTTATAGGAAATTAGTAAACTTAAAGTTAAATATTATTTACTTAATAATTATAAAAAATATCAATTAATATAATAAAATTAGTTCTTAATCGTAAATCTTTATTTCTTTAAACAATACTTTCCGTCAATAAGAAGAAAAATTATCTAAAAAACATATTTTAAATTTATTAAATCACCCATAAAAACTATGGAATTTTAGAAAATATCTAAATTTAAAGGAATATGCTTAAAAACTAAATGAAAGAAATTAAAAAAATATTTTAAAACGAAGGGTCTAAAATATGAGAAGAATATATAGAGAATTAATAGATTTTTAAATGATGTATATACAGATTATAATATGGGGATATCTGTATATACAGAATTTATAATAAAAGGTAGAGTCATAGTTTTTACTATATACAACCATTAATAAAAGGAGATTTAAAGTAATCAAAATTAATATAAAATGAATTAATCTAAATACTAAAGAGTACTACAATATAAATATATGATGCTTGGATGTTATTGAGGAAATTCAAAATTTTCAACCATAGTTTGGTTTATAAAAATAGAATCAAAATAGTAAAAGATTAGGGAAGCGATTCACTTTTACTATAAATTAAGATATAAAATAAAGAATAGAATATCTAATTAATATATTAGTTATAAATTAGGAAACTAACAACCTATAGAATTGTCTGGAATCATTTTGTAGATTTTTTAATTAATTAATTATAAATAGATTTGTGTGAAATTGTTTATTTTATTTTTAATATCGAGTAGAATCTATTGGGAATATATTGATATTGAGGGTAAACCTACAAACACTGTAAGAATTTTTCTTATAATATTAATTTTGGGTCAATTAAAAACAAGGAACTAATTAAAATGGAATTAATTTAGGCATTGTGCCTCACTTAAAATTAATGCTTATTTATATGATAAAAGGGAGAAAACTTTTTTTCAAAATATCTTCATTTCAATAATTGATGGGATAGATATATCATAAAACTTAAAATAAGGGAGAGAATTCGGATGATTCATAAATAAAAATGATACTTGACAGGTAAATCTTTCTGGGAAATATTACTAAGAGTAAATTTAAACAATAAAAGTATATATTTAAATGCTAAAAATATCATTTATTTTTATGTAAGAAAGTATTAAGATCAACATAAAAATAACATTAAATAAAACTAAAAATAATTGAATTAAAATTTATTTCTATTTATATTAAAATATAAATGAAAAGACATATTTTGATATGAGTGAAAGGATATATCATCAAAGAACTCTATTAAGATTGTTATTCGAGATTAGCAAATATTAGTTATAGCTTATTTCTTATATTATTATTTTGTTTTATAAACTGGAATGATTCAAAAATTTTACAAAATTGAAACATCTATAATAAATTATAATTAAGGTATTTTTAGAAAATTAAAATTTTGATTTTGATTAATTTGAGTAATAATAAAATTCTATAATAAATATAATTTGTTAAAGCAATCTCATGAGATTAAACAGACTAGATATAAACTAAGTAATTGGCAATGAAAAATTTAATAAAATAAAATTAATGAAAGTTAGAATTATTAAAACATAATTGAAGGGGGTTAGATCTGTGAATAATAACCATTCAAAATAAATTATATTAATATAGTGATGATCAAAATAAATAAAACTTATAAATAGTAATGATTGAGGATAATTAAATTGTTTGGAATTCTAAATTGATTTAATAATTAAACAATTCTTTAATTATAAGAAATTATCATCATAAAAAAGTAATATATTATCAATTAAAATTTTAATTATTAAGCGAGTATAATCGAAATGAGGAGATCTTTATAAAGAAATCAAAAATGCAATGAATTAAGATTATGATCATTTCAAAGTTTACTAATGTTTTTCCAACTGTAGAGATTATGAATTAAGATTAATGATTTTAATTAGCAACTTTAAATTATTAATCAAACATGGAGAATTATATTTCTTTATTTTTTTCACTTTTCCTGATTAGTTTGTATTTTAGCGCAGTCTCTGCGATGTATCTGTAGTAATCACCAACTTTTCTTAAAAATTTTTCTTAGATATCTTCATCATATCTTCAGGGTATCTTCAGTGTATCTTCCTCAAAAAAATAAAAAGTCAAAAATATTAAAAATAGTAATAAATGCAATAACAATAACAGCAGAAGCAACAATAACAGCAGTAATTAAACTAAAATCATTAAAAAATAGAGTCTTGGAATTTTTCCCAAAAAAATCCAAATTTTCTTAAATTGTAGTTTAAAGACCTAAAGATGAAGATGATATTTATGATCAAGATGATGAATATGAAAAAAATCAATGATTTTTAATATTTTGAAATTCCTTGAAAATTTCAACCAGACTCTATTTTTTAATGATTTTAGTTTAATTACTGCTGTTATTGTTGCTTCTGCTGTTATTGTTATTGCATTTATTACTATTTTTAATATTTTTGACTTTTTATTTTTTTGAGGAAGATACACTGAAGATACCCTGAAGATATGATGAAGATATCTAAGAAAAATTTTTAAGAAAAGTTGGTGATTACTACAGATACATCGCAGAGACTGCGCTAAAATACAAACTAATCAGGAAAAGTGAAAAAAATAAAGAAATATAATTCTCCATGTTTGATTAATAATTTAAAGTTGCTAATTAAAATCATTAATCTTAATTCATAATCTCTACAGTTGGAAAAACATTAGTATACTTTGAAATGATCATAATCTTAATTCATTGCATTTTTGATTTCTTTATAACGATCTCCTCATTTCGATTATACTCGCTTAATAATTAAAATTTTAATTGATAATATATTACTTTTTTATGATGATAATTTCTTATAATAAAAATTAAACCCTAAATAAAAAGGATTAGTAATTTTTTTTGATATATAGTTTTTATTTTACTATTCCCAATTAATAACAAATAAAAGGATTAAGGAGTATATAAGCAGAGGAAAATTTAAAGAATTTATAATTAATAAATTAAAATGAATTAGAAGGCCTACTAAAAAACATATTATTAAATGATGAACAAAAAATATAAATAAATTAACATTGACATTAACAATTTATAAGTAAATAACTCACCAGCAAATAATGAACAATTATATAAAATTAAAAATTATATTTAAGGTCAAGCTCATAATACGGTTTAAGTTTTATAGTTAATACATAAAAGGGGAAATTTATACTATTAAATAGATAGCAATAATAAACACTTATATAATTAATAGTTCTTGAAAAGGACATCTATAAAGATCTTTTTTAGACTAATTTATTAAAATGGGTTGCTTTGCTATTAATATATGAGGGTTTCTCAAAGAAATCTTTATAAATTACTAATTCACCAATCATATTAAAATAATATCTTTAAATTATTATTTACCTGATTATAAATTTAAATATTAATTAAAATTTTATTTATTTGGGAAAATCAAATTTAGTTTATTTATAATATTAGTTTTTACTATTTTTTTAATTAGAATCATTCATATTGAAAAAAACTTAGAAATTATATAATTACAATAAAATTTAATTTCAAATATTAATTTATCAATATTTAATAAAAGAACTATTTTTAAAATTATATAAAAAGGTATGAATTGCTTTATGCTTTAACTATACACTCTAAATAAAAATATGTAATTTTGGCCAAGCTTTAATTACTAATCTAAATTTATAAAATAGTACTGTTATGATTTAATTTGATAAACATGTTATTATTTAATTTTTATTACATTCTGAAACATATCTTATTTAATAATAAGTATATTAATATATTTATAATGTATTAAAGGGTGGAATAAACCAAAATGATTCATACCAAGTATATTATAAAGCAATAAACAGGGAAATTAAAACTCAATTGATATTTATTAATATAAAATGCACAAGGGCTTAACTTGACAATAAATAAAGGTATTTTAATCAACAATTAGTAATTTTTTGAAATTATTTATGATGATTTATTCGCGTCATATTTTATTGGGGTAAAGTTAATGTTATTTGATTATTTCTAAAGTTAAATCAAATATATAAATTAAACTGGAGAAACTATTTGTAAGCAATACATACATTAAAATAATGATGTAAGGGATCTAAAAATATATCAAAATTTCTTGATTAAATACTTTTAAAGAAGGAAAAGAATTGTTAACTAAATTTCTTGATTATGATATAGTTCATTCTAATTAAAACAATAATAAAGATAAGAATATTGGTAGAAAATAGTTAAGAGGATATTGTGATTTAAATTTGATTTTTTAATTTTATTTAAATTATTAAACTTTTTTCTTATTTATAAATAATGGCTTGTAAAGGAATAACTTTCAATATTAATTTAAAATAATAACACTATGAAATTTTATTATTCCCGAGGATATTAATATTGAATCTACTTTTATACACAAGGATTGTTTCTTTGACTTTGATATTTAGATATTGTTTTTAAACTCATAGAAAATTATTTTAATTTTTAATAAAACTGGATAGACGTTCTATTTATTAAACATTTTTGAGATAATATAGCAATAGGTAAAAAAACAGGAGCACAAATGAATCTGAACTTATAAAGTATTTTTATAGAGAAAAAGTTAAAAAAATATAATTATAGAAGGAATGATAACTTACAATGAATTGAATCTAGAAAGACTAATAAATTAAAAATATTGTTAAAATTTATTTTTTTAATTTAAATAGTAAGTATTGTTAATTTAACTTAATTCAATATATTTTTCTATGTTAAAATGATCTAAAGAACAAAATTTATTGATATTAAAAAACCAAAAATTATAATTATATATTACCGAAAATTTATATAAAAATTAAAAATTTTATTAATATATTTAATTTTATCTATGAATATTTTTGGTATATTATTAGGTATTTTGATAGATAGGTCAAATTCGATATTTCATAGCAAATCAATGACCTAATTAGTAATTCATATATTTTATTAATTTAAAATGGGTTTAATAAACAGAGCATAATTTTATATATTGTGGGTAAATAGAGTCCAGACAAATTGAAATTAATTTTTTGATTGTTAAGATATTGAAGATTATTAATTATTTACATGCCAATAAATACTTTAAACAAATAGTTTAATATTTTTAATAGTAATTGAAAATAACTTCATTAAATAAATAAATAAAAAAGGTTTAAACCTTTTATAATTCTTAGGTTATTGTTTTAATATATATATATTTTTATTATAAAACTATTTAATATTATTAAATAGTTTTTTTAATCTTTTAGTTTTACATAATTTCTATTGAAATTACTTATATTCTTCTCAATCAAGTACTTATATATTATGAAGTATAAATCAATAATACCTATTTGAAAATAATAATTAATATAGGTATGAGCTTATCGAATTTAAAACACCATACAATTGAAATAAATTAAAAGAAAATTTATCAAATAATAGATGAAAGATTATTTATATTTATTGATGGTTCCAACAAAAAACTACAATTGAATTCGCTGAATTAAGAGATACTGAACTAACGATATATTTAAATTGGGTCAACAAAAATTCACAAGATCAATTGAGATTCTTAAAGTTTAAGAATATAATAGATTTATATTAAAAGTAATCGTAATGTATTAATTTTCTTCATTCTAATAATAGTTTCACTGATTGAAATCAATTGAATTAAATAATGATAACTATAGTAACAATGAAATTGTAGTAACAAGGGTTCAAAATAGAAATGCTATATTAAATGTTTAAACATAGGGTTTATTCTTGATATATAAAATTCTATCATAATTAGTGATTTTAAAGTAAAAGCTTTAGGTCAATGGAAGTTAATGTTTTAATAAATAGAAAGGTTCAATAATTAAAAATTAATCATAGCCTAATTATGAATTAAAAATAGGCTTTATTTGATATTTCACATCAATTTTAATAAAGAGACTATCAAGGTGCAATGTAAACACTAAAATTTTAGCAAAATTCTCTCAAATCTGTAAAAAAAATATAATTTATATTTAATAAGAGTGGTTAAAGTATTTTTTCGTAAATTTAAAATCAAGTAAAAATAATAAACAATATGATAGTATAATACTATTAGTAAAATATGTTATAGTATAATACTATTAGTAAAACATGTTAAATGTGGAAAATCTTTACTAACACTATGGGTCTAATTATAGAACTAAATTTTTAGATATTTGCAATAATTAAGATAATTTCAATAAAATTATTTTCATATTAAACTTATTCATTGATTTATTAATTCATCTATTCTTTAATTTCAATAAGTATAATTAAAATTAATTGATCATCTAAAGTAACTTGAAGGGAATGTCCAATTTAAAGATTAGTGAGAGTGATAGCTTGGCCTACAAAAAAATTAAAATAAAATTAATAAATCGATAAAATTAACTATTCAAAATACTAAAATTGAATAATTTATCTAAAAATTATAATTATTAAAATTTTTAAATTGTATTTTAATCATGTTAACTTATAGATAAAGAATTGAATTTTCTCTTTTTTAACATTTAATTAATTTTTATACTTAAATTTTTAGAATATTAAAATATTTTTCTAAGGAGTATATAAGCTGAAAAAATTTGAATGAAGTTATAATTAATAAATAAATATTTTTTAAAAGGACCAGTAATTAATCCACGATTAATATAATAGTTTAATTATATATGAGAAAGAAAATAAAAGCAAATAATTAGCTAGGAATATTCAGTAGCATCATATTTAATATCTTTAGATTTTTCAAATTATTTTTAAGAAACATTATTAAAGATAATAAAAGGAAACTAAATAGTTTTAGTATTAAAAATTAAAAGCTTTTGGAAAGAATATAATTCTTTTTATTGATAAAGGAATATGATAAATTAAGAGTTGATAATCGAGATAAAGAAAAAATTACTAATAAACTTGTTGAAATATAGTATATGGTCAATGGATTAATTTAAGTTTTTATATGAAAGGTTATTGAAGTGATATCCGATCAATTTATTTATATTTTTAGTTTATATAATTTTTAATGAATATTAGTAAATATAATGCTATTAATATTTTAGTTTGTATGAAAATGAAATTAAATTATTTATTAATGTATTTTTATCGATAAATAAAGCTATATAGGTTAGATTTTATAATTATTATTTTAATTTTACTCATTTTCTCGAATATTTTGAGAAATAGATAATATAAATTTCTTCATACTCATTGAAATGTAAATATATTCTTAAAGTCTCTTATTTTAAGAATGAAGCTTTATTTCAAAATAAACAAATTTTCAATGAAAGAAGAATATTTAAATAAAAATATACTTACTGTTAATTATGTGAAAGCTTAAAATTAATACAAAAATTGATTTTATTAAATTTGATTATTTTTATCAATAAAAAGATATTTATATATTTTTTTAATAACTGAATTTTTATAATTTACTGCTATAAAATATTTAACTTATATATAAATATAATTTAATCAATTAGAAAAAATTGTAAATTCAGTCAATAATTAGAAATCTAAATATTCAAAATTATCAAACCGAGATTTATAATCAATATAATCAGAAGTTATAATTAATATTTTAAACTTTATTCTATTTAAACTCTTAATGAATAAGAAATCTATGATCCTTGAGATCAAATATAGCTGGTTTACTTGTAATTTTTTGTTCTTTTATAGTCCATTTATTCTTTAGAATTTGAATATTCTCTATCTTTAATATATAGACAGTACTTATTATTACTATATTATTGGTTTAATTATTTTTATAATTTTTATTTTGGCGAGCTACCGTGAAAAAGTTGATCGAGGTAGCTCGCCATGTTTGTAATATTATTTTATTAAGAATTTTTGTATTTTATTTATTGAACATTAGTTTTTTTAATTTCGCATATTTTAAGTATTAATTATCGCTTTTAGAGAAATACTCTATTGACTATTTTGTTTTATATAATAGAGAAGTTCAATCCAATGTTTAAGTTACTTTGTATAACAAATGAACTTCCATTATATATAAATTAACTTTAATTATTTATAATAAAATAATTATTTTAATGATAAATAAGTTCAACCAATCAAAATTAATAAATTTTAAATTAGTGCATTTTAATTTGCTGCTTTTCTTAATTATTGATAAATTTTTATATAGAGTTATTTGGAAGTTAATTTATATAAGATGGAAGTTCAATTATTATACTTAATAACTAAACAACAGAGTATAACTCACAAAATTATCACTCTGTATATATTAGAAGTATTTTTACTTTTTTAAATGGCAACATTTTAGAAATTTATTACAGAAAAATAAGACATGTTTGAATTAATTAAATTATAGAATTTTTAATAATTAAAATATAATTTATGGCGAGCTACCATGATCAACTTTTTCACGGTAGCTCGCCAAATCTTAAATATAAAAAATAAATAAATCTCAAACTTATTAGAAATTCAAACTTTGTAACTATAGAGAATGCATAAAATATCAGGGTAAAGGAATAAAAAACGAATATTGGATTTGTAACTATTAAAGAATAAGTACTCAAAACTATATTAAAATATCCTAATTTTGATATACTGAGATTCAAAAAAACACTATATTTTATTTATTAATTATAACTTCTGATTATATTAATTATAAATCTCGGTTTGATAATTTTGAATATTTAGATTTCTAATTATTGACTGAATTTACAATTTTTTCTAAATAGTTAGATATAAATGAATATTTAGAGTATCTAGGTTGATTGACAGAATAAAAGAATTTTACACTAATAATTAGGGAATTTAAAAGCAATATACTCTGACAAATAATTAGATAATACTATGAACTTATTGCCGGAATTAATTTAACAAAATCATTTAGAAAGGATTGTAACCTCAAGTTCTATTAGTAAATAAAAATAGTGAAGTAAATAGGGTTATTAACATTTCGACAATTGAAGAAAATTAAGCAATATGAACTTATAATTAAAAATGGTCAAGAATTACAGAGAGTTTTGTCATGTAGTAAATACTTTTTATAAAGGAAGAAACTGCAACCAATAATAAATTGCTTTTTTTGTTAAATCATGATAATTATTTTATTAAATGTAGAAAAGAATTATTACAATGTTCAGGCAAATAAAAATAGTTAAATAATAAGAATGTTAATCGTCTTTTAATGATAATTTAGTTTTGTATTTTTAAAACTGGGTCTAAAAAATAATAGTATTAATTAAGAATAATAAAAGTGGCTGATTTCTAATTTTACTATGCATTTATAAGAACTTAGCAATTAAAATTATCTTTCCATTATAAAAGGAGAAATGTTTATTACAAATTAATAAAATATTGTTAATTGAAATTGTTGAAAATATTTATAATTTATACAGCAATATAAAGAATTCTATCATTATTGCTATAATGTAAATATAAATTAAAATTAATTCATTTTGATATTAAAATTCTTAGCTACATAAATATTTTTTATTTTTAAAAATAATAAATTTAAGTCAGTTATTTACAACTAGAAGATTTTTATCAAAAACTTCTGTGAGAAAAATTGATTTACAGGGCTCAGTTAACAGTTTAGAGAGTGTATGCTGTTTTCTACATTTTTATTAACTTTACTTTCGTATAATTTCATTATACTTAAAACTGATTCATCTCTACATATATTGTAGGTTTTATTTTAGTATTAAACATATATATCTTTATTTATTGAATTTACTATATAATTTAATAAATAATATATTAGTTTGTTATAACCGTAAGAATAAAAAAAAACAAAAATCGGAATTATAATTGATCTATTATTGGGGTCAATTTTATCTATAAGAATTGGTTTATTTAAATATAATAATTAAATTGAAAATATAAAAAAAAGATATAACTTTTGCTTTTCTTTATTTTTTATTGATAATGTATATAATATAAATTATTTCAATAAGAAAAGATAGATTGGTAAATTTCTAGTTTATAATGAGGATGCTGAATCAAAAGTAAATTGAGGCAATGTAATATAAAATTTTATTAACAGTTTCTTCAATCGTAATAATAATTAAGGGATTATTTTTCTCTGATTGATTATGATTCATAAATAATCAATAATTACTCAATTTCGATTGCTAATTCGAAAATTAATAATGAAATCAATATATAGGGGAGAACTAACCTGATGAAATTATACTAAGCTAAATTATAATAGTATTTATAAAATTTAATACCACTTATGAAAAACATAATCATATTGAGATTTTTATATCAATTATATTTAAAGATAAATTGTGTGTCCATTAATCTATAACTCAACTACTAACTTTTAATGATTAATTGAACTATCCGAATTAATATATAAATCAGCCTTAAATCTTCTAAGTTTTATTCTTTTTATAATTAACGTTGGAAAATCAAAATCCAGACAATTAATTTTATTTAGAAATGATAGTAAGCATCGAATAAGGTATCAAAGGGAGTACTTAGATTAGATAAAATTATAAAATTCTTTAATTATATTAGCATAATAAGTAATCTATAAATTATTAAACAGATTCAATTTTTAATAGCAATTGATTTATAATTTTTTAATTCTCAAACATTGTGAATTATTACTATCTTATTAGGCTAAATATCATTGACACTCATAGTATTGATTTTATTTAAGATAATTGTGATTAAATTACTTAACTTAATAAAAATTGGTAAAGTTTCTTATAAGAACCTATAATTACTCGTAAAGTTATTGATTATGAAATAATAAAATTGATTGTTATTATTATTATAATAAATAAATTGTAATTACTATGCATACAATATAATAACAAAACTGATGTTGCATATTTTTTACTACCAAAAATTTTAATTATAAAGATTAAGGACTATATAAGCTGAGGAAATTTGAATGAATTTATAATTAATAAAATAAATAAATTAAAAGGTTTCTATAACATTATCCAATTTAAAGTTCTTAGGATAAATAAAATAATTATTAACAAGATAGATAATAATAATACAATTTTTAAGTAAATAATTAATTAAAACTTTATTATAGGTGCTATTTAATAAACCAATGAACTCTAAAATTTGTATATCATAAATTGAATAAGAAGAACAACTCAAAAAGGGCAATAATATATAATGAAAACAAGATAATTTTTATGCTATTTTTCAAAAATGTATTGATTTACAACAAGGAGAGGTTATATCCATAATTATTTATATTGAATAAATAGGTTTATAAATGCAAATATCTTCAATAATCTATGTTTAATTTAATATATACAATTCATTTAATATTGATCTTTTTAAACAGCAATTGTAATTATTAGCATACTATGCTTTATAGTAATAATTGAAATTATTATTGATATTAACAGGGGAGAAGTATTACCATAAATTTAAACGGCTATGAGGTAGTATCCTCCCCCCCCCTAATGTATACTTTTCTTTTTGTAGTCTGATAGAGTTTTTAACGCTAAGTAATAGTAGCCGATGAACATGGAATGTGCGAGCAATAGTTTTGGAGCTATGGCCTCATCAAAGTCAATTTTTATATATAAAAATCATTATAAGTTTTACAAAAAATTTCAAATTTTTCACAAAATTTAAATTCTCTAAAATTAATGATTCTAGCAGTTTTTAACTATATTAACAAATTATATCTAATTTATTATAATTTTTTAAAGTGAACTTTTATAGTCATTTGAAAATCTTAAATGAAAGTCAAAATGATTTTTATATCACTTTAAAAAATTATAATAAATTAGATATAATTTGTTAATATAGTTAAAAACTGCTAGAATCATTAATTTTAGAGAATTTAAATTTTGTGAAAAATTTGAAATTTTTTGTAAAACTTATAATGATTTTTATATATAAAAATTGACTTTGATGAGGCCATAGCTCCAAAACTATTGCTCGCACATTCCATGTTCATCGGCTACTATTACTCAGCGTTAAAAACTCTATCAGACTACAAAAAGAAAAGTATACATTAGGGGGGGGGAGGATACTACCTCATAGCCATTTAAACATACTATTGGTAAAAAAAGAATATTAAAATGATTAATAAATTTTATTTTAATAAAGACCGAAATAAATATACAACTGAATGCATTTAGAACTAATAAAGTATCATTATTTGAACAGGTAAATTCATTAGAGTATTATAAAATAATAGTTTTATTACTGATATGGAATTAAAATGTAAGGCAATTTAAAAGTTATTGGTTGCCTATTTTTTAAACTTAAACTATATCAATATATACTAAAGAGAGTTTTAATTTCAATTTGATTCGAAACTTGTGTAGAAACAATTCTAACTGAGGAGAATTAAAAAATGGAAGCTAAAAATAGGGATGAACTCATTAATTAAAATGGAATTAATAATTGATTAATATGAGAGAATTAGTTTATTGTTATTTATGACAAACTCATTTATATATTATAAAATTAAATATATAATAGTAACAATTAAAGAATACGTAAATAATAATTAAAAAAAATTGTTATATATTTACAGACCTTTGAAAAGCATATTTATTTATAAATATTTCTTTATAAGCATGGTAAAAAATGAATTTTGCAATAAGATTATATGATGTAGGGACAAAAAGCATAACTCCATTTGTAATAAGTAAAATCAGAAAGAGATAATTTAATTAAATTTGTTATTTAAATAAAATATCAAATTTAATAAATCAATAATCATAAATAATTAATTTATAATAAAATATATTTTCTAGATAAGTACAATTAAATTTCTTGAAGGCTTGATAATTTAACATTATGAAATAACGGATTTTCTAGAAGCACTGAATTCTCTTATAATATTGATAGTAACATAGCATTATAGCTAATTTTTATAGAAATAAGTTAAGCTATATTTTCGATCTTAATTATTTTTATAAGATAATAATTGACTGTCACAATTGTATAAAGTTAAAAAGAGTTTCGAAGTAAATCCTGTAATGAAAATTGGATTTTGTTAAATATTTATTAAAAGGGGGAAACTAAAATAAAGAGAATTAAGACAATTGGATAAAATTTTGAAATAAGTAAAGATAGTTAAACAAATCAAGAACATTTGAGAAAAATTATTATTCAATAAATAGCTGATTTACAAAGAATTAAAAATAAAGATCAGTATTTATATTTATGAGGGCTAAGTAGTAGAATCTGAGGGAGATAATTATACATTAAATAAATATTAAAATAAAATTGATTATTTAATTATAATAAAAATCAAATGGATTTATTTATATATATATATATTATAATTGAGATTACTCAGCGCCAAATTTAATTTGTTTAAGAGTTGTTTTAAATTAAGGTTTCAAGAATGTGATAACATTAACTCTTTTATAAATAAAAGGATTATTCTTCAATCTTCATCTTAAATTAATACTTAAAATATTAAATTTACACTTTATTATTTATGAATATTAAATTTAAATTATAAGTTATTAACAAAGTCTTAATAAATGAAGGGATTTCGGATAAAGAGTTGATTTATATAAAGCTAATAGAACCAAATAAAAATAAATTAATTTTAATTCTTAAGAAATTTAACAATCAATAATTATCTATAATAAGGTAAATATTTGAAAAGAATTATAGATAAAATATCTTAAAGTAACTGAATCTTGGATATTTGAATAAATTATCAATTTTACCTTAAACTTAAAAGGTAGAAGTATTCGAAAACATTTAAAAATTTCCTTACATATATAAAAAGAGTAAGCAATGATTATTAATAAAATGGGTAAAATTCTAATACTAAATTAAATCTTATTAATAAAACAAATTATTAAATAGTTATTTGCTTTAAAACTATTTCTAATTTATAAAATTCTTACATTTATATTTTGGATCTTAGAAGATATTAATGCATTTACCTATCTAATCCAATCAGATAATGGAAGATAATAGGGAATCATTATTAGTCACATATCAGTTTTATAATAAATATAAATAAATTATTAACGGAATAAATAAATAAGCTTTATTTAACTTGAAAAAATATGAACCCAGGGAAAATAATATTGTATTCAGCAAGAAATTATCACATAAAATTATTGAATATCATAATATTCTTAACTTTATATTAATGGAAAATAGAGAATTAGCCGATTTGTTATTAATTCTTTAATTCAATTTATTTATTACTTTAATTATAACTCTAATTTGTTTCAAGCATATAATTTATAAAATTTGTGTATTAAAAAAATATAAAATATAACCTGCATATAAAATAAATATAAGGCAAATACGGTAAAAAGTACAAATAAAATACAATTTTATTTAATACAATTTTATATTCAAAAATAATATTTTATAATTAAATACTTTTAAAATATTATAATTATTTATGTATAAATAAAATGAATATGATTTTGAACATAATTTTATTGATTAATGACTATATAAGCTGAGCAAATTTATAAGAAGTTATAATTAATTAAATAAATATAATAAGAGGTTAACAGAAACAAATGTTATAATAAAGATTTAGTTAAAAAATAATTTATATATTAGCAAATATTAAGTAATATGGAAATAAAAAAAACTAACAAGAACATATATTTAACTAGGGTAATTGTAACCAAAGTCAATTACTAAATAGTAAATATATAAATACTTTTGATGCTTAGCATTTGTTGAACATTACTTGATATCTCAATTTAAAGTATTATGAAAAAATAATATCTAGTATATACCATTTAAAGAAGTCTGAGAATTTCAATGAAATATAAGAAATATTTAAATGTTATTTAAAGGGATAGCAATTTGATGATATAGTTAGTGCTTAATTACAAATAATTAAATTTATATATTCCATAAATTTAAATTTGAATATGAATATTCATAATAATTTACTGAAAAATACTATATACCAAATGATAATATTTTATGTTAATTTAATTATTATTTGAATTAAAAAGTTAGAGAAAAAGACATTATTTGCATCTTTATAGTTACAATAAGATATTTGGGGGATGATTTAATGAAAGAAATTTATTAGACTTGTTGAGTAACAACAATAATTTATTTAATTACACTGAATTATGATTAATAAGAGGAAAATTTATAAATAAACTTTAAAAAAATACTTATAATTAGTTGAAATGTCAAAAAATTTTATAAGAAAAGGTTAAGGAATTCTTGAAGTATTTTGTAATAGTGTTCTTTATATTAAAAAAATTTTCTTTTACAAATTAAATTAGGAAATAATGTATTAAGCAGGTCTCGTAAACAAAATCCCAATTTAAAGAAACATAATGTTTAAGTAAGGATCAACAAAAATTACTCAATCAGCAAGAAATTTTATTAAATACGAATTTTGTAGATCAATTAACATAATGATTATTTAAATTATTGAAATTTATGGAAATTTACATTAATACAGAAGTTAATTTAAATTATTGCAAGAGTTTTATTTAAAGCTAATTTTAAAGTTATTAATTAATTTAAAATTAGTTTGAAATTTTTATTTAACTTTATTATTTGTATTTTTATTATTTTCGCTTAAAAAATTTAGGAAACTGAGATAATTTTAATACTTTAATAGATTTAAAAGGTTTATTTTAATTAGACATCTCTAAAAAAATTAAATATAGTAAAATATTAATAGATATTTTTTATTTATACAAATAATTTAATTAAATATTACCTATTTTATAAATTAAAAAAGTTAATATTATAATATTTTTGAATACAAATTAAAAAAACATTTTATTTTAAAATTATAAAATTAATTTTTTATTGGTAATTTTCAAATCATTTTATATTATATAAGTAATTTTATAAAATGGATTTAATCAAGAGTTTGATACTGTTAATATTTTAATACTCTTCCTTTTAGATTGAATATTAGAAGCTTTTCCAATCAAATAATAGGTAACTTAAGCAGTGAATTATATTAGATACTCTGAAGAATAATTAAAATAACAAATTATCTTGTTAAAAATATGCGGTTTTTACAATTAATTATATCAATGGATATTTGAGTTTATTTGATAACTAATAAAGACGAATTCTTAAATAAATAATTGTAAACCGGGTTTTAAAAACTAGGACAATTTAAAAAAATAATTAGATTTGATGGGTACTAAATATTTAATCGAAATTTCTCATTATAATATATCGTTAGAAATAAAAATTATTAATTATTTTCTACCTATAAAAAGAATGTTTTGCTCTTAGTATTACAAGGGGCATTTTCTTCAAAAGAATAGGAGGTAAATATTCTTACTATAAGAAAAGACTAAATTGTAATATTTTATTAATAAGAGAAGATTTTAGCATTAGCCATCAAGATAAGCTATTATGTATTTAAGAGAAATTAAATGTTATTTTTATAAAAGTGATATTTACCCATTTGGATATTGAGGTTTCTGTAATGACGCTTTATGTCCAGTGAATATAATTAAGGAGTACTAACAGCACTGATATTATAGTCTAGTTTGCTCTATACAATTAAAGGTAATTAAAGAATATAGCAATTAATTTAAAACCGTGGGGTTGATTCTATTTCACTTACAAAATGGTAAAAATTTAAGCTTAATACTCAAATTAATGGGGGATAAATAATTAATCGAATAGGTATATAATATCAATATCATTACGGATATTATAGATCATATGTAAATTCTTCGAATAATCAATTATATAAAATAAAATTTACTACAATTAGGGATAAATTAACACGAGAGATCGATATAAAAGAAGGGAATTATATATTTTAAACAGCAATATACCTATATTATTACAAATTTTAATATGTATTTAAAAAAAAAATTTTAGAGATCATTATCTTTATAAGTCGTTAAATTTTAAAATATATAAAATTAAGAAATAATATAGTTGTTTCAATTTATTATTAATATCTCAATAGAAATGTATAAAAATGGAAAATGTGTTGATTTTTTTTTAGAAATAGGCAAAATTACTCTCTTATAATAAAAATAATGTTATTAAAAAATTAAAATTAAAAAAAATTTTATATTAAATTATTCTAGATAAATCAATTGAAAATACAAAATTAATTGTTTTGTTTTGTTTCTTAATAAATTGTTTGCTTATTATATGACTCATTATGTTATCACTTAACTAGTCAAACAGGCCATTCTAATGACTTTAAACCATTTTAATAAGGAAAAGAGAAATATTCACCATTTAAAAGCAATCTAAAGCATTAATTTGCTAAAATCTTACTAATATTAACTTATATAAAGGAATCTGGATTTCAGCTAAATTAAAAGATTAAGTGCAAAAAGATGATTTAAGTTTTAGAAATGGGGTAAGAGAAAAAGCTTTATTTATATTAAGTTCGCTCATTTAAGTAAATTTCCTAATTAATAATAGAGATTATCATAACTAATTTTAATAAACTACATTAATTTAAATTTCTTAAATAAATTATAATATCCAATTTAGCTGCATATTAATTAATTTACCTTGATAGCGAATAACTATTAAGAAATATTCATCTTTACACTAAACTATCAAATATATTATAATTAAATGGTTCAATCTAGAATGGCCTGGTCGATTCAAGAATTAAAAGAAATTAAGATATGAAGAGGAAAATTATGGATTCCTAAAATAACTCTTATGAATTATGATCATGAAAAATAGTTAATAAGCTTCTATCTTTAGCAAAATTAAGAGGTTCATGAATGTTATCTTAATTGAAAAATTGAATGAGCTTTATTTTATCTTAATACAATTTTGTGTATACTAGTTTTTTATTAATTAATTTTTCATTCATTCTCAATTACTTATATGAATTATGAAATTATTAAACATATTAATATCTTGAGAACTCAAAATTTTTAATCATAATAAATGCTATTTTATTATTAATTCCATTAATAAATTCAAGAAGGACTTAAAATCTTCACAATGCTTGAATTTCAATTATTTTTATTTATAATTCAAATTTGAATAATTTAAGTTGAAACATAGTTATTATATTTTTCATTATATTAAGAATATTTACAATACAAATAATTTTTTAATTATTATAATATCTTTATGACTATATAAGCTGAAAAAATTTGAAAGAATTTATAATTAATAAATTAAAAAATAAATAAGAATGCAAATTAATTCATAATCAATAATATTATATGATAAGTCAATTATTAATTAAACAAAAATTATCTACACAAATTTTAAGTAACTTATTAATCTATATAAATCACTTGGGTTTCTAAAATCTCAATGTATATTTTATTAGAGAAGAGTAATTTTAGATTAATTAGAAACCAAAAAATAATAAAAACACATATTTAATGGTCGATAGATGGTAACTAAATTAAGATATAGATTTAATTTAGATTATCATGTGGTTATTTATTATACCAAGAAATGAGGGAGTTAAACAAGTTTTATTTTTAATTTTTCTTTTTAATTAAATTAAGTTTTACTTATAGTTTTTGTTTAACAATTATAAAAGATTTCTATAAAATAAATTTATCTTTATTATATATCAATATAAAAATTATTTATAAATATTTATATCTATTATAATTTATGCAAGTCTAAGATATTCATAATAGATAGCTATGATAATAGAGTGCATGACTCGTTTTAGTAATAATCTTAATTTTATGAGTTAATAAAATTTAAGCATTTTGTAGACTAAATTACTAAGAAAAGTTTTATTGTGAAGTCTAAAATATACTAAAATTAAAATCATAAAAACCAATTGATCAATAAAAAGATTTCTGACTTTATTCAATGACCCCCATTAAATTGATATATCTTAAAGGTTTTTTTATGAAATTGGGTGAGAAATGACAAAGATAATTTAGAAAATATATTAATCGAGATATTCAATCCTTAATGTTTATATTATAAAAGGAAAACATCAGAATACAGTAAACTCTTATTATCAAATTATTCTTAATTAGAGGGTATTCTTTACCAACCATAGATAAAATTATAAATAAAACTGACATTTTAATAGGATGAGAGAACTTAATAATATTAATAATAAAGTTTATAATCGTAGGGAATAAAGATTAATTAAAATCGGAAAATTCAAAAAATCTCTATTTTATAATTATATTTATAAGTAAATAACATTCACACCAGATTGATCTATGATTTATTATTGTAATGTCACCTATAAAGAGATTAAATAGTAATAGTATTTTTATTTTAAAATATGATTTAAAAAGTAGTAGTAATGAATTTAAATTGATGGGGAGTACAAACTCTAGTAATTATTTATATATAAAATTTACATAAAATTATCAAGTACTACTATTAATTAGTTTAATATAAAATATATAATTTTATAGATAAGAACATATTGTTTTAATTAAGATTTAGATTATTTTATATACAGAAATATCGGGTGAATATCTAAAACTAGAATGAATAAAACAGAGTTATATCAACTACTAATATAATAAAAGAAATTTACTTTAAACAAGTCTCAATTAGTATAGAAGTAAATATTGAATAAATGTATTACAATAAAGATATAATATATGGGTAATTTTTGTAAAAAAAATTCTGAGTTTTTATAGTAACTAGATGGAAAGTTAGTAATGATATAATTATGGATTGGATTAGATAGAGCTGCTAAATTTTATTAAAGAGTTAAATTATATTACGAAAGAATTGTATTCTAAAAGCTACTGTTTCTAAGGAATATTTGCATAAATATTATTGAATAATATTTAATAATAAATAGTTCAATTATTTTTAAAAAGAAGAAATTAGATTTTCTTTATATCCCTCTGATTTTAATTAATAAAATATTATTTATATTTTGTTTTATAATAATATTGGCTTTTTAAAAATAACAATATCGAAGATGTTTCTTAATTGTTAAACTCAATAGTAACTATAGTATTTAGATAACTTTTAGCATCATGCAAAATTATAGATTGGAATAATTCCTTTAATTGAGTCTTTGAAATAAAATAAAAAACATAGCATAGTTACACTTTAAATGGGGGTGATGTACTGAATACATTATCATTTAATTTAAATATAAAATTTCTAAATTTCAATATATTGTTTGCAAAAACAGGTGTCTAAGTTAATGCTCTATCTAATATTATTAATTAATATATAATATTTAAATAGATATTATTAAATTAACACATTCATTTTATAATCAATATTATTTATATATTTTTATATTATCTATAAAATATTAAATCATAATAACAAATTAAGAAAAATATCATTTATTGAAAAAACTCAATAAAAATCAATAAAATGAGGAAATTTATGTATATATATATATATATATATATATATATATATATAATATCATAAGGAATATGAAAAAATCAAAAATTAAAGCAGAATATTTATTTAATCTATTGATATATCTTATAAGTAACAAGGGTAGTTTTTTCTAAGCATTAATTTTTTCTAGTTCTTAATTAATATTAATGGAATATAAAATGGTTATTTAATTCTCAACTAATCTTTAATTAATTACTTTATAATCAAATTATGCTCTTTAAATGATAATGAGAATAAATGGTAAAAATTAAATTTATAGTTTATATGAATATAATGATAGTTAAAGTAACACCAAAAATATTATTGAATAGAAATTACTATACAAGTATGATTAAATATGTTTAAATAAGAAAGATGATAAATATATAATAACTTAAGGTAAAATAATTTTATCAGTTGCCTTTTAAAAATTGCGTGAATTATCTGATTGAAATGTAATTCATTACAAAACTTAATTGTCATCTCTCTTCAGTACCTCTGCTGCATTCCTCCTTATTTATGTCAGTATTCTGGATTTCTCTCTTCCCATCATTGTAGTTCTCTTCCACCTCAACTTGTCCCTCATACCTAATCTCATCTATTCTAATCAGGGCTGGTTTGATCATTGGTGGACTTTGAATGAGTTTCTATTTGCTAACTACTGCTTTCTGTCACTCTTTTGGGCGTAAATATATCTTTCCACTTCTGCCTAGTTATCTTCGACGTCACTGAACCTTCCTTCAAAGTCAATGTTTGACTATTCTATCTCCATTTTTGCATCGTTCTGCAGAACTAACTAGTCCCATTTATCTTTGTGAGAATTCGTTTAGATAAGATGATATATTATGTTACAAATATTTTATAAGTAAATATAAATATATTAATCTTAAAAATTATTATAAATAAGCTTAGTTAATAAAAACTAAATTTATAAGATTTATGACTATATAAGCTGAGAAAATTTGAACAAATTTATAATTAATAAATTAAAATATATTTAAAGGTCAAAGTATAATTTAGAAATTTCTAAAAACTAAATAAATAATTAAAATAAAAAGAACAAATTATAAGTAAAATTGTAATTTAAAAATAGAGCTATGATGTTATAAAATGGGTCACATCTTAATAAATTGATTATTTACTTTTTAGAAGTTCTTAAATATCTAAGTTTTAAGAAAAGTTACTTTTTAATGTTGGTTAATCTAGAGATTACTTATTTTGCTACTTTAGAAACTATCTAAATGATAATGATTTTTAATGTAAAAATAGTTATTGTACAATAGAAGTTAGTTAATGTAATAATAAGACTGTTATTGAACTAAACTTTTAAAGTTTATGTTTTTAGTATCATAATTTATTTTTACTGATTTGTAATTTCTAATTTAGATAACTAAATTATAACTTAAAATAATTAGCATAAACTTTAAAATCTTTTTAATCTTTTATGTTTAAGCAAGTATTGGATTTTATCATTTTATAAAAGTTAAATAATTCATTAAAAGATATCGGGTATTGACAATATTGAGCAATTTGTATTTAGAAATATACTCATATAAATTTTGGCTGAGTGATTCATTGAATTAATGATAAAATCAATAAAAAGAAGGGAATCTTTATATATTATTTATTTATTGGTTATATATGACAATAAATATTTATTCTTTATAATATTATAATAATGGGACATATTTTTCAAGATGGTATAAATTAGCAAAAGATTGAAAGAATAATAATAAAAGATATAAAAAATGATATTAAATTATAAACAAAAATTAATATAATTATTTTTAATTTTAATTGTATGTAATTTACAAACCATAAAATTATATTAAATTTGATGCTACGAATATACAATAGTTTTAATAAGAATTTATATCAGTTTTCTTAGTATTTTAGTTGCCTATAAAGACAAAATAAAAGTATAATTATAAAGAAATATTTAGAGTTCTTTTAGATGTTAAGTTTACCAATGTTATTCATTAGACCATAAGATAAAAAAATAGAATTTACTAATTAATATGGAAGAGGAGATGAATATTTAGTATCAAAATAAAGTTATAACATATAACTATAGAAATATTATGATAGTTTTTTTAAATATGTATATGAAATTTATTAAATTTATATCACAATAGTAAGGGCAATCAAGAAATCATCAACCAAATTAAACAGAATTAGCTATTGTTATAAGCAAATTAATTCTAATATTGTTGATTATACAATTTGTTTTGGGTCAAGCATTATTTTTTATGCTATAGTCAATTATATCAATTCCAATAAATAATGATAAGACTATTACATTGACTTATTGATAGTCACTAAGAATTTATACTCTATAAATTTGAAAACAAAAATTTATTTCATTTATCCTTTTTTATTGCATTGTTTTGAAATTTTAATATATAAAGAATTTTCTGTTTTATTCAAATCTTTTATATAAATCTATATATTTAATTCGTACAATAATAATACGACAAATTTTGTTGTAAAATAATTGTCTTTAATACTCTAGAAAAAATATTGAAATATAGATTGATTATAAGTCAACATATTAATAGCATAATAGTATTAATCTTTCTACTTAAGATAGGTTTTCATTCAAATAATTAGGTAACTTATCATCTATAAAGCTTACCTCATATTAATTATTAATTTATATTAATTTATAGATTTCTCACTTGTTTAATTTACTTTTCTTGGGAAGTTTGTTTGTATCTAAATTTTCAATGTTTTTGAAAGTCTAAAAAATACTATTAATAATATTTATCTTATAGTATTATATTATAAAAAGCCCACATTATCAATTGAAGTGTGATTAACGAGTTATGCTCAAAATTAAATATTAAACAATTCACTGTTTAATACTAAAATCAAACCATCAATTTTAGTCGTGACGTAGAAGTATCTGAAGTGAGTTGACGTGGCAAGTCGTGAACTAGAAAAACTCCGAAAAACCACCTCGCCCCCCATTCCACTTCACCCTCTTTTGAGATGCATACGAGATAAGAGCCTAGTTCCGCCTAGGAGTATCCCCCGCAGAGCTCGTAAAGATCTGCTTCCTGTAAACAATTAAAGGGAGGACTAGAGAAAATTCTTACACGTTCCACCGCTGCTGATATAGTAGTCTCTGTCCTTTCGCTGTGGTAGCCTCATTTAACCTACTAGTTGTGGGAGGAAAATCATTATCGTTGGCTTCTATGGTTCTCATCGTCTCACTTTTGAAGGCTGAGCACCACCTTCATCCTGCTCCCTATTACCTAGGAAACTGAACTCCCGCCAGGTAGCTCATCTAATGCAGGGAAATCCTTCGCGTGCAGACGACTCGAGGAGTCTAGGATCTGACAGATTGAACCCCGCCGACTGGCCCCTAATCAAAACCCCAAAACCCCTTAGTGAGGTTTATAAGTGCTTTGATTTGTAGGGTATAGTTGGGGTCTTATATGGGTTAGTAGAGAAAACGTAGGTTTTATATGAATTTAATGAATATTTAAAGAGTTTTAGTGTACTTAATTCAAACAAAATTTATCTGCTTATCTTTGTGATACCTCTTGAATCTAGCAGTCTGTAGTTGTTCTAGTATATCATCTAATGATTATCTTGGATAAGCTGGAGCTTTTATGATTACCATCTCAACTATCTTCTTAATTTCATTGCATATTTCATCTTGTTTAATATGTTTAGCAGCCAAACTTATTGATTATTTCTCATGTTTTGTTCCTAAGTATGACATACTTTCCATATCGCACTGTAAGATAGTTGCAGCTACTGCCCAAACATCCCATTATACAGAGCCATTTGTCCATTTCTCTCTTCTAGTGAAGTATCCTGGAGTGCCTAAAACCTTAGTTAAAGTCACTATCTCTTGTCTTATTGCTCTGTTGAAATCTATGACTACTATTTCTAAAGGGCAGAGATTTAGCATTACATTTTCTGGCTTGAAATCTCTATGAACATACCCTAGATCATGGAGCTCTTTCACACCCTTAGTCATATCTGTGAGTATCTTATTCAAATCATCAGGATATCTATTATGGTAGATATACTCTCTTAGAGTCATTTCAAACTTCTTTAGTCTCAAAGCAATAAAACCATGACCGAGTATAACTCCGTCGAGCTTAGCTAAGTTCTTGCATTATCTTTTCTAAGCCTCTCTCAGTACTATGTATTCATTTGCAAAC